>JAYJMH010038620.1:0-15550 GCA_036873815.1 Phacellophora camtschatica | reverse complement strand
TAAGCAAGTAAGCAAGTAAGCAAGTAAGCAAGTAAGCAAGTAAGCAAGTAAGCAAGTAAGCAAGTAAGCAAGTAAGCTAGTAAGCTAGTAAGCAAGTAAGTAAGCACAATTCGTTAATAACATACTGGAATCAATAAGTAAGGCATTACCTGTCGTCAAGAATAAGTTCACAACTTGTCCCACTTCTAATGAGCTCAATTTTGTGCCAAAACCTGTCATTTAAGCCGCCATTGCCAACTGACATGTCAAGTTCTCCTGCAGAATGCAAATATTACAGATGAATAACCAAAATGAGGAACAAACATAAATAAATGAAAGCAGCTTTGCATTAAAAGCAAGACACCTTACAATCACAAATGTTTTCTAATCGCACAAAATAGTAAAAATCCAACAACCAGTTTTCCTTTTTGTAACTCATTTTGTTACGTCACGTTTTTTTTTTTTGGAATCGTACAGATCTTAACATCACTCGAACTACATATTCTACTGATACACCCTTCATCTCTCGTTTTCTCAACCATTCTTTCACTCTGATGAAGGGCAGACTGGTAATTTTAGAGAACAAATTCTGGACTTGGAATCCCAAATTTTAGATGGATAGTTTAAACGACTCCTCAAGAGTTATGTTAAGTCCAAATTTGCCATTGTTCGAAGTTCGAATTACGATTATCTTATTGTATCACACATAACTACAACGATTGTAGTAAATCTAAAAGGCAATGCCCAAAATAATTTTTTTTCCATTCCTGGCGATCGGAATTATTTAGTCAATTGATATTTTGTCTTTTATACTTTGCCCCACACAAAACTGTATGTTGGAAAAGTGCAAAACTTAGCAAAGAAAGCTGAAACAAATCCACAATGTCATTAATTCATATTGTTACCAGATGTTACTGTCGCATGTAATGGAACAAAGTATTGCCAACAAATTTACGAACACATTTACGAACAAATTTACCGAACAAATTCACTGACGAAGTTACAACAAACTTACGAACAAATTTATAAACAATTTTACGAACAAACTTATAAACAAATATACTGACGAAGTTACTTACAAATTTACAAACAGATTTACAAACAAATGATAAATGGCAGTGCCAAACACAGTTTCTCTTAATTAAATCTTCATTCAATTTGCCTAAAGAAATCCCAAGCCCTATTAATCGTCTCGTTTCACTCCTGAAAATAAGGAAATAAAACACAAATAACCTGTTCTAAAAGGATTTAAGATTCTGATGTGAGAAAATTCTACACGTCTATAAACCTTACTAAGGGCCTGTTCTAAAAGCATCTAACAACCTTACAAGGAGCACAAAATACCACGGCAGGCAGCTTCACCTAATGCAAAAAGATAATGAATTTTCAATTACAATTAAGCACAACGATTTCTTAATGTGCTTACTTGGAAATGCTAATTCTTCTACAAAAATAAACTAATCTTCATTTAAACCGTTGGGTGCAGTCTAACTCCAGGGACTCTATAGCTACAAAGAGAACGGAACGGCTTGCTAATGCAAAATGGAATGCTTGCCAAAAAGCCGACTTGTCTTGAATAACAGTGGAGGTGAGCGAAACGCACGTAGAGTATATGAATAAAATAGCGACAGAAAATCTTTCACATAAAAAATGGCAAACTTCTAAACGATTTAACTTCCATTCTAAATAAATGATATTTCAAAATTAATTGCTGAACAAATTTCAAAGTTCTTAAACAATTACTCAAAAAACTGACACAAAATTTGCTTGAACCTAACAAAGAATTCAGTATTCAACATAACAATGCGATTTATCAGTCAAAAGTATAGATTTCACACCTTCTAACGCAGTCAAGCAAATCACAAACAAAACAATGAAGTTTTGTTCGAACATAACAAAAAGTTCAGTACTGAACATAACAAGCAATTTGTCACTCTGATGAATATCTATCACGTCTTGCTTTCCAAATTTACTACAGAAGCAGATCACAACCAAAATACAACCGCAAAGTTTTGTTCTCTATGTTTACTTTGATTTGACTGAATTCATCCATAGGTGTGAATTTTGATTGCAAATCGCATTGTTACATGCATCCTTTGTTTCAAGAAATCAGCACTTGCTCATACATTTGAATACCGTACAACTCTCTCTCGAAAAACATGTAAATCTAAAGGTATGTAATGCACTCTTAGATGTGAAATCATTTCGTTTCAATTGAAAATCACATTGTTATGTGCAAGACATGAATCCTTTGCTTCAAGAAATCAGCACTTGCTCATAAGCCCCGTTTACATTACACAAACTAACCCGGATTGAACCAGGGTTGAGTAAACTTTGGTTAGATTAATTGAAGTTTAAACGCAACTAACTCCAGCCACCTCTGGTATCTCTTTGTAAAGTGGAGTGTAAACGCAATGCAGGGTTCAACCAGGGTTAAGTTTATTCTGTGCATGCGGACTTGAGTCGTAATCAGCAAATGCGCCAAGAAAACGCCATTCAGTTCGATGTCCAATCTACACAGGGGCGAAACTAAAAAATATTTTTGGGGGTACAACTTCAAAATTTGCCTACAAAAAGAGCGTGGTTGCTAAAAACAAATCGCACTTCCACGTGACCAAATCTTCAACTTGCTCTAACACGATGCCAGTCGGACATGTAGTATTTTTGCAGCTTGTCATATATATTTGGGGGCCTAATATATGTTTCACATCGATGATTGACCTTCACGTCAAGGTAGGTCAAACATCTAACATAAAGGTTTAGCAAAATTTTAAAATTTTAAATTGCTGAAATGGCTATTGAGCCTGTTTTTAGATTCTTATGGCAAAAAGGTTTTATTTTTTAGCAAAATTCTTATAATTTTAGACAACTAGATTGACTGTTTGGCTTCTACATTACATCAATAAACTATTGACGGGGAGCTGTTTTGCGAAATTTTTAAACTTAAGATTGCTAGAGGCTGGCGTAGCTATTTCTAACACAGGATGGAAATGACAAAAACAGGGATTTCCCTGGAAAAAAAATCGGCAAATTGCAAGTCGTGATCTTTTCCAGAAAACAATTATGGATTTTTTGCTAATTTGTTTGAAAAATCAGTGGTCCAATGATGACATTTATACAAATATTTTCCGACAGAAAGTTTCCTTCTTTGTTTGGGATATATCTTAATTTGCCGACAAAAATTTCGTTTGTGCCGACAGATAAAGTATTAGTATGGGTCCAATGACGACATTTGTATAAATAATTTCTGACAGAAAGTTGCCATTTTTGTATGGCTTCAATAGAAAATAACCTTTACTATTCTAAACTTTTTTAAAACAAGTGGCCAGGGTGAACACTTAACCTCAGGCAAAGGAAAGTTGGTCTTCTGATTTGCATCAAACACAAATAAACATCATTTCACACTTACTCAAAAACAGAAGAATCATTTTGGTCACCCCATATCAAAATTTCAGCAATTGACCTCAAAGTTTCAACAAGTAAACTTTTGTTTCCCTCAGTAAGAATGCTATTCTTCGTCAAAACAAAATGAAGGTACCTAAAAAACAATGAAAAATTGATAAAATAAATGTCACACTGATTTACCAATGTTCTTGATCAACTATCCAGTTCAAATATTATTGAAGATGTTGATTCATCAGTCAACAACATGTAGACCCTTTTCTTGATATACAAGAATTATTACACAGTTAATGAGATATTTATATATTGAATTAGTGATCCAAAAAAGTAGCCTACAGTTAGTGAACAAAATTCAAAATTCTTTTCAAGTTCATACATATCTCAAAATATTAGATCAACTACAGTCTGCATTCTGGGCTCAGAGAAATATTAAGTGTTCTCTCGTCATGTTTCCTGCCAGGTTAGAAATCATCTAATATGAATTTGAGTACACATCATGCTAGCAATTAGTCACTTATAGAATATATACAGGGCTGTTTGGTGAAGAAATCTAAAGTTTGTGTGCAAAATTCAATTTGAATGACATGCATTTTTCGTCATCCACCACAGCTATAAATATTTTATGGTTGAAAGATGTGCAGTTGAAAAGCATAATGAAAGGAGCACACTAAATACAAAAGAAACAATTTTGCAGCTGGACACCATTCCAAGGTGTCTATTTTTTTTACTGTAGTTAATTAATAGCCATTTCACGAAAAAATTTTGCTGCTTAGCCATGGCGGGAAGAAGAAGTGTGTGGGGGGGGGAGATGAAGTCCTCTGCACAGAGCTAAAATTATAATATGGTGCACAGACAGTTAGCAAACATTCCAACCTGGGTTTCTTCAGTGTTTATTTGACAGAATAAGCCATGGTAACATTACTTTATGCTTTCTAGTCAACTTGCCCTATTTCCAAGTTGCTTAATTACCAACTCACCCCACCTTAAAAGTCAAATTGCCTCTCAATGCTTGAGTAATTTTTAAATAATAAAACTTTTTAAGGCAGTAACATTATTCCGAAAATTATTCTCATAGTGCACCTTTTCTATTGTAAGGTGGGGTGAGTTGGTAGTCGGGCGAGTTGGCCAGCTTCCTATGGAAATCACAAATGGACATCTTAAATTATGCAGACACAATGGAGACACCTTACATATGCAGAACTCATGAATGTTACCTTATATGTATGGAATCAAACTAAATTTTTACCTTAGATAATATGGTTATTAGATGTAAAGGTCTGTATATGCAAGGTGTCCCTATCATGTTTGGGTGGCTTACTTAAGCTTTTCCAAAGAATGAGCATTCTTTGGTTTCCAAACTGCTTCTGAAACCCAGTTTCTTGAGCGCTGAAACATCTTTCTTCAAGAAAATAGTTTATTGTCCAACCGATGCTATGTTTTATGATAGATAGGCCTATCTATATGTAATGATGACCAATCAAATTGTTCTTTCCTTTTTGCTACTATTCAAATGAATTGCAAAGCTTCATCGAAATTCAGATTTTTCCAGCTCTTGTCTCTCTTTCCTTTCTTCTCTTTAATAATCTCATCATTCATCATCATAAAAATAGAGCTAAGGAAACTGTCACTTGTTATTGCATAATTGCTTCAGGCTGTTTTGTTCAGGTTTTCCACACAACCAAGCAGCAACGTTCTTCTGTATCTTTCTTTTTGAAACAGTGTATAAAACAACAAGCCTTATTATATAAAGCAAGGCAAGCACCTAACTAAAATACAAATATTACTTGACTGAAGCCTAAACTTATCTTTATTATATAATACAGTCTTCTTCTTTATCTTTTCTTGAAAATGAAACTTGATGCCCTGCCTGGCCTTGACTTGAAAACAGCTTCTGTTGTCATTCAATCAACAATCACAACAGTCAGGAGAGTGGCAGAGTAGAGTGCGTGATGCGATGCTGATGCACTGGGTCCCAGAACCAGAAGAACGCCTTCATAATGCACGAGAAAACAAAATTTGACGAAAAAGGATTCTGTTCTTCATCACTTCTATTTAACACCTTTTCAGTTAACTTCACATCCTGGACTTCAATTCCATCATTCGATTCTAAGTTCTTTTGACGAAAAAATTAATGAAAAAGATAGGCCATCGACGTCAATTATCAAAACGAGGCTATTCAGGGGTGTGTGGTCGGATAGACTGCTCAGTTCGGGGAGCAATACAGAGACTGTGTAGAACTAGTCTAGTGGTCGGAAAGGTAGGAAATTACTTTTCAAAGATTCCATTTCCCCTTCATTTCATTAGTGAAATCTTTTGGGCAACAACATTACACTCTTTTTTATAAGAACTAGACAATTTTTACCTGGGCTGGATGTTCTCAAATTTCTAAAAATTTAAGGCTCGAAAAGTTCTAATATAAGTTGTTTTTATTTGTGCGCAGATGTTTCTTCTGTAATTTTATGCTACAATGGAGCCGGGAGCAGTATCTACTATATATGGAGTGGACAATATTCGCATGAGCCAAAAAAATGTTGCTAAAAATTTCTGGGACCGCAAAACTGTTTTTAACAACAATTCAACACGAAAATAATTCTGTCCTGAAAACAAAGTAACAAAGCAGTTTAGACAAAAGCGAGTGTCATCAAAATACATATTTATTTCAAGACGTTGCCGTATGAAGGAATGGTTTTCTGTGGGGGGGGGGGGGGACAACAGGATTTTTTAACGTTTATTACTCATCTTTTACGATAAATAAGCAATACCAAAATTTAATATTTAACAAAATGTTTAATTGGCACTGCAAGTTAAAAAAAATTTTTTATATTTCTGAATCTGTAAATATTTAAGAATTATTAATGATTTTCGATGATAAAAGCAATGAAATTTGATTCAACAATCAAATAAAGCTCAGAAAAAGTTCCTGGCATGCAAACAAGTAGAACTTCTTTTATAAATTCTCTCAAAAAGATAAATCTGCCCACAAACAGAAATCTGTCCACAAACAGAAATTTATAAGATAAAATCTTAATCCCAGTTATATAAAATTAATATTTGTAGAGAAACATTAGACGACTAGACTTATTACAAATATTAGATGTACCAATAATTTACTTTCCGCAGAACCATGGCAAATATGCCAGAACTAAACCAGAAAAAGTAGAAAGACTTTGCAGCTAAAATACTCCTACAATACGAGTCAGGAGTAACCAGGTGCAGTGTCCATGAACCCATGTACGTTCAGTAATAATTAGAATAATTATGTATCACAGGATGTAGTTATTTTATTTTTAGGAACGTGTGCTTTAGGCGTAATAGAGACCCGACGCCAAGGCTATACCCAACTGGTAATCCTGAGAACACAATACCAGAATCTACAAGAGAAATACTAGCCTGAGATCAGCTTTTTCACTTCTCGGTTTTTACGCGCAGGGCCTGTTCACAGCCTAGAGAAATACTTGAGGTTACATATTTTGGGTGCTAGTATGTACCGCTCATATGGCGGGTTGGTTGGAAGCCACGAAATCCCCATAAAAATGGGTACCTTATGGCCAAAATCATGAAAAAGTCGGTAACATGGGTACTTTTCGAAGAGCCTTACGCATGATAATGGGGTTCTGAGGCACATTTTAGCTCTTAGCACTGTGTACCTCTCTGAAAACTGAGCGGCAGACCTCCTCAGATCGCAAGACATGTAATCTCCCTGGGGGAATATAACAGGCCCTTTGCAAATTTAAACTAGAGTGTCCTTTTTGCTACATCTGCTTGCATTTATAGGAGTTAATCATCTTTATTCACACGTGCTCCTAAAATTAGCAGCTTTTGACAGCGGACGGCCTAGTTGGCCTGGAAGTGGCCCTGGGAGTAGCAACCCCAGAAATTATTTTGTGTTTGGATACAGACCCGTACTTTTCTAGTATGTAGTTTGAGCCAGAAAATTTTAGGCAATACTATTAACAATCAGGAGCCTTAATTGCTTTTAAGAAATTCATAAATTTAACGAAGATGAACGTTGCTGTGGATGGTGTTGTGAAGAAAAGGGATTACTGAACTCTGCGTTAACTCCTAGGTTCCTGAGACAAAAAAATCTTTCTCTCTCTATATTACGGGTTAATCTCTAACTTTGAAGGTATTTGATATTCAGTTGACGAAGGTATTTGAGTTATCCAACATCAATTCAGGAGTTTTGCGTCAACACGAGCGTTTTGCCTGCGTGTTTTGAGTCAACACGTACACGAAAACAACGAGAACGAGTGAAAATAAAACAAAGTCTTTTACGCATGCTGACTTAACGTAACTTTTTTTGGCCAGCTTTTCTTGAATTTGCTCATGTTTTCAAAATGTTTTGCTTTAATTCGTTTAAAGATGAAAAAGTTCCACTTTGAAAATAACCTTCAAAAAATTGGATTTTGAATAAAAACGATGGTCGATTTCATGCAAACGGGAAAATAAAAACACAATCTAAAAGTTGTGAAAAAACGGGAAATTACACCAAATCTGAATTTCCGAATGAGACCAAATTAAAATTTCCGAATGAGACCAAATTTGAATGTCCGAATGAGACCAAATCCGAATATAAATGTCCAAATGAGATAAAGTCAGAATTTCAGAATAAAACCAAATCCAAATGTTCGAATGACACCAAATCCGAATGTCCGCAGGTTAGAACCTTTGGGAATAAAAACTTTTCTTGTAACCAACGTACTGAGTTCTGAGCTTAAAATCTTATAAATGGAGCCAAAGTAGAAAGCCTCATATTATCATGTGCACTTTCTTTAAAAAGTGTACGAGGTTTTTAGAAATTTTAAATGACTTTTTTTCTTCGAAAAACATTAGGAATATTTATGAAAAGTGTACGAGATTTTAGGAGTGAAATTTCCCTCAGTGTACCGGCTTTACCCCAAAACAGTTGAGGCGTTTGTCAATTTATTAGGCCAATGAAAACTATGCAAATGGACATGAATAGGAGAGTACAATATTGCAAAAAGATTAAATGAGGTGATCTTTTTAAAAATTGATTAAAAAAATATCGAAATCAAGAAGAAATTTTGACCATGCCTGGCCAACATTTTAGCTTCGCAGCAATCATGAAATGGTGTCCCTTGACGATACCCCTTCCCTTTCTTTGGAAATGAAATGAACCTAAAATGCTGACCAAAATTTTGAGAATTTTTTATTATAACATTTTCAACAAAATCGCTGATAACTTTATGATGAATCAACCAATTTTGTCCAAATAAATTTTCTGAGCTAATTTAATCCCTTCTTAAGGGGTTATGCAACCTAAATTTACCCCTCGATTTTATTTATTATTCTGAAAATGTCACAATAAGATTGTCACAATAAGAATACGATAAGTATTTCGAATTGCCTTTTTCTTTGAAGAGGTTTTGCGAAATTAAAGTCGGCCTTATGACGTCAGTGGTAGAACCAAATTGCAGTTTTTGTGTTGCGTTGTATATGATCCTCACATTCAAAGCGCAATTTCTTCATATTGCGAAATTTCACAAGTCGGAATGAATGGGACATTCAAACTGCACCTTTCCCGCGTAATTTGCAGGTTTTTCAAAATAAAATCTCAACACAGTGGGGGTGTTAAACACCTACTGAAAATTAAATGGCTTGCGCGCGTGACGTCAGCAAAATCTTCTTCATTATTTGAAAGACTTTGTTCTGAGTATGAACTGTCTGAATCGCTGCTGCCTGACTCTGACATTGTGCAACGAAATTAAACAACACACGATCTTTGACTTTTGTTTAAGTTTCGTTTCGTGGCCTGATAACCACTGCGCATCTTCCCGTGACGTCATGATTTTATACACTTGCCCCTTTCAAAGGGGGGAAACACCTTTATTAGCTCATGAAACATTGCAATATATGCGTCATTTTGAAGAAGAAAGATTATAAAAACATATTTTCAAAACCATAATAACTGTTGAAAATTGTCCCAACAGTTCTACCACTGACGTCATCACAAACAAAATTAATTCGCACGATTTTGAAGCAAACTTACAACTTCAACAAGCTGTAAAATTGCAGTCGCTCAACCGATTTTAATTCTGTTTGTGGAGAAACTGTTCTCATTAGCTGGACATTAATATGAGAACAGAAAACGAGCACGTAAAAATAGGTTGCAAAACCCTTCATTGACACAAATGCTTCAATTTATATGGTAATTTGCGCAGTTTTTCTTGGCGCAATAACTCTGCAAATACCTCAACTTTTTTTAAGTACACCGATATAAGAAAAAGCAACACCAACAAAACATTATTTTATCTGGCAAATAAATATGCAGTCAAGTAAAACTCTATCCACTGCAGAATAATAATAATGCATAATCAAATCTATACGGTCGTGATACATACGCTAGAAGAATAGCAATCTGAATATATGTTAATTGCGACTCAAGATATCAACGGATGGAGCCAGAGGTGGAAATTCGGCATTTTTGGGGTAGGGTGAGAGGGGGGGGTGACACAAATGCTCAATGATTTTAATGGAGTGGGCATGAAGATAAATGATTGAGTCAGTGAAGACTTTTTATCCTGCACAGTATATTCCCAGTTTTTGTTGAAAAAAATAATGCATAGTAAAATAATGAATTTAAGAACTGTCTACTAGTGCAAATTGGTCAAAAATGGTCAGAAATCGTGAAACTTTCAGAGGTAGCAACTAGCAATGAGCTAAAAGCCTTGTTAAAAAAAAACATTTTAACTCTTTGTGTATTGTAGCCAGCTAAGAACATGAATAGAATTCCTCGTGTTGGAGTTGTTTTTCTTCACAACACCGTTGAGACTAATTTCTCGGAAAATTTGGATCTGATATTTGTAGTTAACGACGTATGGAAAGACTTTCAACTTATTATCCCTCATATCTAGCATAGCTGGCGACAATAAACTGACAGGAGAAATTGTTTCAAAACAGGGTTTTGACTCAAAATTATCTTCAACAAACAAAAAACTTAGTAACATTTCAGTTACTAAATTATTTTTGTTTATCTGTTGAAACACACATCTAAAAGCGGAATTAAGGTCACCTCAACCTTTCTGATGTTATCCCTGCCACTCTAGTTAGGAATTTTGTGATTTTTAAAATGTTTTTTATTGATTGATTTTGTGATTTTAATACTATATATTATATCTTATCAAGGACCTCTCAATATTTATGACACATACGGGCCGGTGAAATAAGGCACGGGACACTGACAAATTTTTATCCTAAAATTGACATTCCATATCAACAGGCCTGTGACTTTTTTCCACAGGAAATTGACAAATAAGAAAAAAAGTAGCATCGAATGCTCGAACACATTACAATTCAAATTTGTAACGTAAAAGAAAGAGTTGGTCTTCATTCTGCAAAAATTCCAAATAATTTACAAAAGAAGCTATAATTGTAGTATCTTGAGCTATGGAACCCTTTTGAAATTGTGAAGAAAAAAATCCATATTTGTCTATTTATGGCAATACCGCACTTTAAATTATTTGGAACAAAACACTTACTAGCCGCGTACATTTTTTTGCGGAAAATAATGGTTTTTTATGTCAATCAATTTGATATTTCACCGGCCCGGTATATATCATAAATATCGAGAGATCCCTAACATTGATTTGCTTTTTAACCACTGGAAATTTTTAGCGGCGAAATGATACTGACTGTAAATTATAATTATGTCAAAAAGGAAACCCGGGGGTACTTCACTACCAAAAATGCCATACGTGCCGCCCAGGTTTTTAAAAACGACCCATGTCAACTAGTGAATTTGAATGTATAGGAATATCATGTAATTTAGGACCCATTTATAGGAATACCACAGACCAATCTCAATTAAATTAATCCAAGAATCAACGTCTTAACAAAAAAAATATAACAAATAAAAATAACGAGAACATAAATTATGAACAAGATCTAAATATTTACAAATAATACTTTACCCATGCCTAGAGATTCGGCACAAAAAAACCCATGTGTAGGGAATTTTCGGCTTAAAAAGTAACCCATCTGGGCAGTACGCTAAACATTTTTGATAATGAAGTATCCCCCCCCCCCCAAGGAAGGGCAGCGTTTTTATTTGAGAATAAGAATTTATTACAACAAACAATGTATCTGAAAACCTTCCAAAATGTCGTCTACTCTTTAAAGCTGTATATTCTACAATGTGCTTCATTTAGTAATCTGACATACTATAAATTCTACAACATGATGACAAATAGCCTTGCTGTTAAAGCACCCCATCAGTGGAAAATTTTAGTTTGAACCAAACAGGAAGAAAATTCTGATATTTCACATCAGTCACAGGGGAGGCACTACTATCTGACATGGGTAGGGGGTGTGTCCTATATTTTTGGGTCTGAAAAATGTTTTATTAGAGAATATAACTTTGGCTCTAAAAATTTGAAATCTCATAATTTTGAGAAAACTGTTAAGAAATAGCATAGAAATGTTAAGAAAAAGATTGCATCACAACAGCAAAATTGTACCACAACATCACCAAACTGTTATATTTTCGGGTTTGTATTTTGATTCCATTATATTTTTTTTGAACAGCTCAAGATTTCCTTGGACATGCCCCCCCCCCTACCCGAGTTAAGTTAGTGCTTCCTTGGGATGTTACTGACTTTGGTCAATGTGTTCAATAAACTTGGCTTGCATGCTTCAACTCATTGCAGGAAAAACATCAAACTTCACAAATAAAGGAATAATTTTTTTAAAAAACTAATTTTACTGAATATTAATTTACTGTAAGAAGATTAATTGATCAAATGTTAAAATCTTAGCTTTGATTCATATGTTGAGCTATTTTCATGCCAAAACAAACTTTTTCATTTCACTTTTTAGCAATTTAAGCCTACAGTATGCTTGGTAAACTTTACGGTGCAAAGGTAGGAAGAAATTCAGATTTTTAATTGGTGAAACAAAGTAATGGAAAAAATTCATACCAATATGAGGCCCAAGGAAAACAAACTGAGGGGAGAATTTCAGGTCCTGCCCTATACATAGGTCAACCGGCAAGTCAGCCCATGTTCTGAACCAAATTGAAGCCAAACAAGCATAGAAATATGAATGTTCCAGCCAAATTGTAAAAAAACATGACCTGATGCCATCTTTGTGTGGCATAAATTTTGTGTGGTCTTAGCATTGCACATATAAATCAAAGACATTGGTTTTCAAATAAGTGCAGAGATAAATTGAATTAGTTTTGTTTACGATCATGAAACACTGTACATTTTCTAATTCTTTGTGAATAGATATATTTTTAACTTATTTTCAATTTAATTTCAATTAATTTCTTCAAGTCATCTTAGAGTCTTTTAATTTTGCAAAACATAATTTCAAAACATTTAGTTTCAAGCATTGGAATAACACATGCACTTTCTGAAACAAATATTAGGCATAAGAATAAAATTTGATCCTTCAAAATAGCCCCAATAATATATGGTAAATATATCTAAACCCATTCCATTTCCACAAGACTTCGATCCATTATAATGCTGGGATATTATATAATCCTTACACAACATTAACCTGACTCATAGCAACAAAAATGCAAACAATGCATGTTTGAATAAAATGACAAATAACAATTATTAAATGTGACATACGCAGTTGCTTTATCATGAGTAAAAGCAAAATATATTACGCATTGCCTACATTTATATATAACAACAAATAAGTTGGCCACATTGTTATTAACATCAGGTCACACATGAGAATAAAAATTGTTAATTTTAAACAGATGACTTTTAGTTTCTTTCAAAATTAGCTCAAATGAATTCACAAAAATATACATAAGAATGCGGTCTGTGAAAATTTTCACAAGCATGTGGAGTTTTGCATCTGTATATATATATACATAAAATGAGTGCATCTTTCAAAGATCTGATAAAAATTAACAACAAATTTATTTCATATTTGACCAAGAAATGTTGTCAACGAAAAATCATATTTTAATACTGCTTTGATTACTTGGTCAAAGAAGGAATGGGTTTGCATTACTTGTCACTGGGGTACCATTGGAGTTTGGGTTAAGTGGAGTGGGCAGCAAAATATCTGATTGGCCTCCACTGGAAGCTGAAACAAAGGAAGTCTGTTGTGAGCGAATTTCATTTATTGATTTAGCTTTAGGCTTGTCAACTGCAAAAGGATTTGTAGGTTTTGGAGTGATTGTTGACAATCCAAATGGATTACCTGACAAACCAGAAACTTTATTTCCAGCAATGTCATCGAGGTCTACTAACTTTGCATTTGTGCCAAGAAAAGCTGGTGGTTGCTCACCAGAATCCAAGGCTCCACCAAGTGCAGATAAATCAAACGGATTACCAGAGGTCGTGGCAGGTTGGAGGACAGGCTGGCTTGCCCTTGGATCAAAACCATTCTGTGAGCTGCCTTGCTGAGACAAAAATGGATCATTCATATTTCCAACAGGAACATTTGCAGAAGATGCCTCCCATGGATCAACTGTTGTACTTTCCCCCCAAGGATCTTGTTGTAATGTGGGCACAGGTTGTGGAGTCGGTTGTACTGCAGACCAAAGCTCTGCAGCAGGGGGTGGGGCAGGCTGGAACGCACTTGGGAATGGTTGTGTTGCAATAGGTGGCTGTGAAGGAGCTCCCCATGGGTCCACTGCAGGTGCACCAAAAGATGGTTGGCTGGGCTGTTGCATTGCTGGTCCTGGATTAACCCAAGGGTCAAACTGGCTTGAACTATTCATTGTGGGTCCAGGAGATGGTGCAGTCAAATCTAGCAAAGTAGAACCAGGTGGATTTTTCTTCTTAACACTTCCACTCTGTTTTAATGCCAAGGCAAGTCGCTGTTGATCTCCATCTCCCAACTTCTCATCAACGTCAGCCTCCTCTTTGCTCATGGCAAGAGCTATTTGTAATTGCAACTCTTCCTCAGCTTCATTTGATGGCCTGGCTTTCTCATATTCAAGACTTAATCTACCATCTGTCGAGTGGCTATCTGTATCTTTTTGGTCCACATCCCAAGTCGTCTGTGAGGGAATCGAGCTATCGTCTTGAGTCATTTTTACTCCACCACCATAATCGGTCGAATTCCCAGTCTGGAATCTTTTGTTTTGTCTGAAATTCTTGTTGCCAACACCTCCTTGTGACTGAGCAAATCTTTCCTTCGCTTTTAAAGCTCTCTGTCTTTCGTTTTTTAGTCTTTCGTCGTCCTTTAATAACGCCACTATCTGCTTTGACTTCTCCCTGACGTTTATTCCTTGGTCCTTGCCGTCTTTGTCGAGGAACTGAAAATCTTTCAATGTTTGAATGGCAAATAGATTTTCACGACATTGTTGAGCAACTCGCTCGCTCCCCGTCTTAATAATGTAATCTAAAACAGCCAAAGATTTATACACATGTCGCCAATTCTTACCATGATCATTAAGTCGCTTCCACAGCATACTCATTATCGACGAAAAAGCCGTAACATTGTACGTGGCATCCGCAACTTCTCCCATCAGTGAGCTGGAAGGCCCCCATGGATCGTTTGATGTTGCCTCGCGAACTTTCACCTCAATGTCACTGAAGTTTCGCACAACGTTTTTCACTGTTCTCCTAAAAGCCATAGCATACCAGTATTCTAGCACCTTTCTGATGTGTCTATTGGGTAATTGTTCGTTGGTAAGTGCCTCGAAACGTGAGGTAAAACTTTGATCATTGACTCTCCCAGTTCATCGTGGACAGGAAACACGGCTTCATTTTCAATTTCAATCTTGCTTTCTGTGTTCTGCGCATGCGTGACATTCCATCAAATCCATGACTTTGCATGCATTTTTATGCCCCCGCCCTGCTTTCAAAAATCCACAGACGTATTATTTTGGCACAGCAAAAACGCAAAGGCGAAAAGCAAATATTTTTATTTTTAGCTCTTTTTCAGGAGCATCCTTACCACCACATATTAGAGTTACAAAGCAATATTTGACCATCACTGAGGGGTGGAAGCCCCCGTGCCCCCTTGGCTACGCCATCATTTCTAAAGTAAAGAGGTTTTTCAACATTTTCAAAAAGAAAAATATGTTCTGTGCTCTGTATAACTAATCTCACAAAGTTTACCAGGATCAAGGTGTAACCAAGACTATAATACAGTTGGAGTGAGTGAGTGAGTTATCGTATTTAACATGCCTAGCCCGCGAAAGTCTCGAGATGACTTGTTTCCAGCAGGGGAC
>JAYJMH010038609.1:0-15551 GCA_036873815.1 Phacellophora camtschatica | reverse complement strand
TTGGCATTATTGGTATAATATATGAAAAATGGTATAATAGTTAAAGCAAGTTAAAATACAGTTTGCAAACAACGTCTGTTGTGATACTCGGAAACCATTGGTTTAAATCATTAGTTAACTTGGCAACCAAATAGTGTACTAAATAATGTTCAAAATTAGTTCAATTACAATGACTATGACAGGGTAATAGTTTTAATTTTCTTGGTCAAAATTCAACAAGAAAGTGACATTTCTAACACACACATTAGAAATCGGACATTGGAAATCGGAATAAAAGAGCCTACATTTTCAATTTGAAACAGTAAAACATCTCTAAATCGTACGTAAATGAATTCTGCATCTTAATGAACAACCAACCTGACGCTCCATAAATGCCAGCCAAAATTCCCCTTTTCGTATACCAATTAAACTGTATATAAACACAAAATTTTAAAAATATTTACCAACAACAAAAATTGATTTAATAAAAAAATTAAAATTTACACATCGATTCTAAATGTGGAATTGAGATAAGATGGTAAATTAAGTTAAACTTTTAGTATATCACATTTTAGAGAACATATTTAGTGTATCAAATAAAGATACAAGCATCTCGGCAACAAAGTATTGTGGCCAACAAATATTTTGGGAAAATCGATACAGAAATAATTGTTGTCGTTTAAATATTTTGTTCCAATCTATAAGTCATCATAAAGTATTTATAAAAGCTGTTAATGCAAGGCCTGAAATATTATGCTGTTTTTTCCAAATACATACTAAATTGCTAATAAAGAATGATATTAGAAACTCATGAAAAGAACTTAACCACTCATGTAACTTATTTATTATCATAATAACGTACATCAGTTGTCGTGTCTCCAGCATGGTACCACACTTCATCAACCATATGTGCTAAACTCTCAGCTGCAGAAGGTGCAGTACCCGGATGCATTAATAGTCTAGCAGCCTAAAAATTCGAATAATAGTTCACATAGCTCATACAGTCATGGTTAGTATCACGCTACTATAATAATGCATATTACCTTATTAGTTATTACACTTACGTTCGAAAAGTATTGGGCCCACATTTTAAACTTTTCGTTTAATGAATTATGTGAGCTACAAGATAGCACCGGTTTAAAAATCAAACAAGAAATTGGAGGAGCAAGCTACGAATATAGCGAGAAAAGATGAGGTTTTTTATAGCAAAGGCCTCAAAGTTAAATAATTTTCAAAGAAAAACGTTTTCTTTCATATAAATCTTTTTATGATAAAAGATTTGCTGAATGAATACTATCTAAAACTGCCTAAAAGCTTACCCTTAGATTAACATAGGAAACTTTTTCTTGTAAATGTATTCTTCTCCAATAAAGATATATTTATAGTTCTTATTGCCACATACAGAAAACGCACGGAACTTACAAAATTTCGTGTTGATAAAAATGATTGAGGAGTGTAGATACAAAATCAAATAATAACTCATAGACGTTTCCAAAGTATTTCCTGTTGATAGTAAAACCAACCCCGAATCAGATTGGAGAAAATAGAAATATTATCTATCCTGCCTTTATTATACAATGTTAAAAATTCGTTTGAATAAATAACAAAAACAATACTTTTCAATTATAATTCCCCATAAAAACATAGAGAGAAAAAAAAATCAGACAAAGGTTAAAGGCAGTTGTATTCATCAGAAAAGACTGTGAAGTTAACTACTGAACAAGACATAATATGGTATAAGTTCGCATAAAATATGTAAAATATGTTATAGAGATATTTTAAGTTCGCATAAAATATGTTACCTCTGGCCACGTATGAATGTAAGGTTGCAACATTTGCAGCCGCATAATTATTGCATCTTCCAAAAAATGTGAAGTTGACTTTGAACTAAAATTTAAATTAATACCAAATAAATTGAGAAAACTTTATCGCCTTTGACTTTACGCCTGCATTTCAACTCTTGACTACACTTCAGTTTCTGACTGAATACGTTTATAAAGTTTAATTTCATCACTATATGAGTTACCTATGGCATTAAGTCTAAAAGCATTGTATTTGTGTTTCTTTCTTTGAAGTTGTCAATTCATTGGTGATATAGTACACCAAAAGGTACAATAAGTCAAGTTTGGAAACAGTAAGTAACAAAAAGCCTGATAAAATCTGATGTAATGTTGGTAACACCGTTATCTCCTCGAAAATAAAAAAACAAAATAAAAAAGCAAGACAAAGATGAATTAAACTAAAACTGAACCGCATGTCAATAACTAAGCACAATAAAAGAGAATAATAAAACATAACAATCCTACTTTTGGGAATGATTCCTGGACTCTTCTGACAACTGTTCTGCTAATTTTGCATTAGACTCTTCGATGAAATGGAGGACAAGATCACCAGCACCTCTTGAAAAAAGTCCCTCCACAGCTGACGACAAGCCTTCTAGTTCTGCCCCTTTTTGTATTGCAAGATCTGTCCAACCATGTTCAGGAACAAATTCCAGTGCAGAATTTAAAATTTGTCTTTTCACTTCGTCTTCGGAATCATAATAATAAGACTCTTCGTCGTCAAAATTTTTATCTTCTGAACCGTCTGTGGCACTAAAAAAAAAAAAAATTCAAATTATACATACAATTTCAGGACTCACAATACTCTTACAGAACTAAGCGAATATGCTGTTAAAAAATTATCTCTCAAAATTGCTATGACTTGGGAATAAGTAGACAGAGTCAGGAAAAATTCTGGATAAAAACACCAGGTATCCGGCTGCAAGTATTCGTACATTAAAAAAATTAGTTATGGTGAAGCGTTAGCAAAAAGGCATCCAGAAAATACCTGCTACCCATACAACGTTTTACCCTTTTGGATGGGCATTCTAACACAAATTACATAAAAACTGTGTTTTTGTAAATTGATAAAAGCATTCAATTTAGCTTTATCAATTCACAATTTACAATTTCTATGAGTTATTGTCGAGCTTTAAATAGAATTCGACTTGCCTCTCATTGTTTATAAAAATCTCTCTTTAAAGTCATTTAGATTTCTTTATTTTCGTGACGTCAATAACAATCACAATAATGTACAGCTTCAGTACAAAAGTCATCATCAAGATTTCAGTTATGGCATTTTGTAAATTATCATTAAAATTCAAAAATATTCTGGGAAATTTTTGAAAATACCAACAAATTATTGAAAATTCTGAAACATTCGTGAAACTCTGAGAAAATAAACAGCAAACTTATCAATGACCAGGGATGTGTAATGTGGGTAAAATTAATCATGGTGCCGGATGTCCCAAAAAAGACTACACGTTTCCAAAGTTGCTGTGGGGGAATGTTTTGCAAAATCGACTCAATAATCGCCATATTTTGTGTTACGCCATATTGTGTGTTTCTGCAAACCAGAGGTTTTTGTATAGGTCTTAAACGTCAAAATCATGTGACCAAATGAATTTCTCACTTTCAGCTGAATTTATCTAAGGTCGACATTGGTTTGTGAAATTTTGAATCAACCATCGCAAAGGAAATTAGGCTTACTTAATAATCAAAACATTTAACATAACTGCTTTGGAATGATGTCATCATAAGTTCTCATAAGATATCACCTTTGACTAAGTAAGAGAATGAACTTTTCATCTTGTTTTCATACATTACCTTTAACCATTGTCATGTTTTGTCATTCATTCATTAATAATGTTGAAATGTGAATTTCAAAGCTTCTTTGTTACAAAAAAAACAATTTTCAGCAATAATAAAATGGAAAGTCCAACCTCCGGTTTTGAAGAAACCGGAATGCAAACTTTGGTTATTACTGGGCATTACTCAGCGGTTATTCAATAAATTTTGGCAACCAAGGTATTAAACTCTAAGTTGAAGTCTAAATGCAATCAGAAACATAAATATTGAAAGTAACACTCCTCCACAATAACCTTGCGAAGGTTCAGCTTTCTTTCTGGGACACCCGGTATGTTTAGTCTATTTCAGGGAAATGCGAATCAGCATTCGAATTAATGGCTAAATGATTTAGTGCCAAATCTTCTTTCCTATAAAATTTGAGATTTTGCTATTGATAAAACCGCTTCATCTGGATAACTGCTCTTAGCTTTAGTCTTTTCAAAAACAAAATATTTATGAAAAATATCAAATAAAATTACAAATTAAAAATAGCACGAAAGTTATGCTTATACCCTCACCTTTTAAGAAGCATGCCCTCAATGGAAAATGGAGAAGACCCATTCTCATCTCTGTAAGTAGAAAAAAAACTGAGAATTTAAATTATCTATTTTATGCTTCAAAACATAAACTGAAGATAGTCCACAGTCATAATTTCTACGATTATTTAGTATTAAAATCATTCTATGTAATCTAAATGCCGAATAAACTTATGAGAAGCAATGTTTCACTTATAATTTTTTATTGAAACTGAGCATTATATTTTTTAATGAAAAACATCGAACGAAAGACACGAAGCTTTTTAATATTTAATATGGAAACGCAATGAAGGAACATTTTGAGTACGAGTTCAAAGAAGGAAATGTTTGGACTTTTGGGAAGGTTTTTTCACATAAGTTATCAGGAAGTTGTCTCTTTTTGTTTGGGTAAACAGCAAACAGTGATTTAAATTCTAACGCTTGAAGCAAAATAGTTGAAAATACGATACATAGCAAAATAGCTAAGTGAAGTTTGAAAGAAAATTGCAAGTGACCATACTATTCTGGTTTAAACAGAGCGCGCAGCAAATTGTCCTTTATTTTCGTGCTGGTACATTGCCCCAAAACACGAGTTCAGTGGCCAATTTCACTAAACGTTTCCCGAAAGAAGGATCAATATTTGTCTTTAAAACAACATATTTGTCTTTAAAACAACAATGATGTAAGAAATGGGATCTTAGCGTGCGCGTTTAGCAGAGAAACTTATAAACAGACAACAGTCTTACCATACGAGGTCGCAGTCTGCTCTTTTCCTCGGCGTAGTAGATTCAATTAGTCTAAATTTTACTATACTAACGATGATTTAAAGTCATAACGTCTTTCCGCAAGTCAGTTATGGGTAAAATTCAAAAACTGGTTGTAAGAAGTAGGTCAGCCTTAGAATAAACTTTGAACGATTTTTGTTGTCTTCTACCTTGCCACTGCCAGGTAGAGGTAGGCGCGGCTCATATAACTGATTTCGTTGTTCCTGCCCTATTAAATCTCTAAAAGCCCACCTAATATAAAAGCGCAGTGCACAAATAGCACATACGTAGATAATCGATAAACAGCACAAACGCTTTTAAACATAAACGTTTTAAGCAAAATCTAAAGAGAGAAGAAGAAGGTTAATGAGATTTTTCTTTCATTTATATTGAATTACTTTCGGCCATGTTCAAATAGGTGCCACAAATACTTATCACTGCTCATCTTACTTTGCTTATCTCATTTTAGAAACGTTATTCCTGCCACCATAGAGTACTTTGCCTGCGCATCTTCGTTAATTTAAAAAATGAATTTTGCCAGGTAGACGGTCAATGGATTTCAAATGCCTCTTGCACCCTTGTGAATCGCTGAATGGCTGACGGCACACTGTGATGTCAAGGAAGACTTAGATCAATGCTAAATGTTGTCAGTATCAACAAGTACTTCAAAAATTTTTACGAAATCAATAGATTTATTCATCAGAACTCGAAAATCAGACGCAGCCTCATTAAGATCTTCCCACAAGATATTCTACGACATCTGAGCAAAATTTGTATGCTGGTGGGATACGCCGAAAAAATTGGGATGATACTTGTGCCAAAGTAATTATTTTGCGGTATTCAAGATTTCTGTTAAGAACGATAATGTTTGAGATTTTCCGAATTCCACTTATCCCAGTACTTGCCTACCAGGTAACAAAAAAAAAAAATGATTTCGGATTTGATTGAGTCTGACGTTGAAAATATCCCCTAAAATTCTACGAAATGTTTTTGATTAAATTTTGAGGTGAACAGCTTTCGATATTTGCAAAATGTTTGCTGAAAAACGGTTGACAGTAAATGGACTTTTTCTCAAGTGTAGTTATGTTGCAATTTCCTTCAAGTGATAAAAAATTTCACTCAAAGCAAAGACGATATAACAATAAGCTTTGTCCTCAACCTGTTCTGAACGTCTGGGGACAGAGGTTTTTATACAAATATTAATAAAATGTATTTAATTAAAATCTTTAAAAAAAATTTAATTATTTCATTTTGTATTTATAGGTAAATTTAGATTTTTTTTAAAATTGTAATTTAATTTTGTGACGAAATTATACATACATACGTACGTATAGGTTTCCATTATGTCAGCACGCAGACTACTATGTAAATTTTATTTAAAGCGTTCTCGTACTTGTCCAACTTTTCCTGAATTTTCAATTTTTATAGTGGCCTGGTGCCTCTAAGCTATTATTGCGTATGGTTTGTCTTGGCCTTGTAACATTAACTGACAGCTCACAGTGGGCCAGATTTATGATAGCAAGAACAATTAAGGTGTTGAAAACTCATAGCACTTTGATAATGCCTCATTATTTTAGTTTCTTTGCATACTCCATGAGAAGAAATTAGTTTCTGGTATTAATGATACATTTTTGACAGTTTCCAAAGACTTTTGGGCTCTTTTGCATTTGATAATGCAACCCTTTTTATCAGATAAGACAAACATACTTTAAAAATGTATGCTTATTTTTTTAGTAGAAGCCTCTCGCATCTAACCTCTATTTTGATATATATATAAATACACAGTAAGATCGTCTTTTCAATCTGGGAACGGTGCAGAAAAATTAAACTTAATTTTCATTGTTTTTAATTTCCTATGGATGATAAAAAGTACTTTTTGTTGTGTTAATCATGAGAAAATGTCTTGTACCTAATACAACGCAGTTCTTATTTTTGGTTATACTAGGTTTATTCCGTTAACATGGAGGGAACATGTCATCATAACTGTTTTCTCTGTCAGCAGAATGTTCATGATGAGCAATGTGACTAAAACCCATCAAGTATAAGATGCATGTTTTACATTACAAAATTTTTTCGAAAAGCCAAAAATATGATAATGGTTTGTTGCATTTCTTACTCGAGGAAATGCTGTATTTTCAGAAAAGTAGTGAGTTTAAAATGTTCTGCTTGTGGCATTTCCAGATATTTTAGGATTTCCATGGGATATGACAGTGATTGGTAAGGAAAATTTAGCCTTACCTTAAAGTAAATCTAAATATCTTTGTGTCGAAAAATCTTTGAGTATGTGAGATTGATGACCAGTGATTGTTCTTCCACAATAACGATCAAAACATTAATGACGACGATGCGCTTTGATCTAGACAGATTTTTTGACTATGAAAAATACAAAAATCGTGAAATTCCGCTTATAAGCGCATGCACCTTTAAGCGTGGTAATACGGTTCTCCTACAGGAAGAAGTTCAAACTAAGCTCTCGCGGAGAATTTCGGTTCAAAGCACTGCACCTTAACTACTTGGCCACATACGCACTCACTTATTCTGCTGTTTTGAGTTAATGTGGTAATGATCATTGTGGTCTTACTTTTGACTTTCTTCAGCAGCTCCGTCGGATTTTCCTTTATGTGAGTTGCCAGACGTTTCACCAAATTTTGTTGATAAAGGTAAATCATCTCTCACAATATCACCTAAATCTGTCTCATCGCCAGATGTCTCATTAATTTCCGATGCCTTGAAGGTGTCTGCCATCTGTTCACTTTCAGCTATTTTTACTTCATCTTCCCTCACGACATCGCCCAGA
Source organism: Phacellophora camtschatica (assembly GCA_036873815.1). NCBI lineage: Eukaryota > Metazoa > Cnidaria > Scyphozoa > Semaeostomeae > Ulmaridae > Phacellophora > Phacellophora camtschatica. The sequence continues at coordinate 7,828 of JAYJMH010038609.1, read as the reverse complement.
TCAGTTTCGCCAATTGACTCTTTGCCTTTCACTGTTTTGCTGTCCCCAGAATTATCTGATGTGCCATTCTTGTTTGAAAATGCCGAAGTTCCTTGATAAATAAATATGTAAACAATATAATGATCATAGCTGATGAAACAAGTTGAGCCTTTTCGGAATGATAATGTATGAACTTCGCATGGATAATCATAAATACTGTACCTAATGTTTTAATGGCTTTACTTTGTTCAGAAATTATTTTTTTTAAAAATCAGACTCTATCCTTATGGAATTGTTCTAATGACTTGACTTTGTTCAACAGAGAAGTTGTAACAACGAAGACTCTATCCCTATGGAATTGTTCTAATGGCCTGACCTTCTTCAAAACAGAAATTGTAACAAATAAGACTATATCCACATGGAATTGATCTAATGATTTGACTTTGTTCAGCAGAGAAGTTGTAACAAATAAGACTCTACCTCCATGGAATAGCAAGGTGGAAAAATCGTTTGACCGATTAACGCATTTGCTAACATTTTTCAAAAGGGCCAATGGAATTACTTCATTTTATTCAAGTGAAGTGCCAATTATGTTACATGTGATTTGTTGGTCTAGCTGTGGGTAAAAATAAGGAAAAGTATTCCCACTATTTCAGCCAGTGGGCAGTGGAAAAGTTTACAAGATTTCCAAAACCCATCCCCCGACCTTCAGAATATAATTTACGCAAACAATCATTAAGTGGTCAGATATTTGCAAGAACACATATCTTAAAATTAAGTTTCTATCCAAACTGCTCGTGTGAATGGGATAAACTTGATCCCGATATAAAAGCTTTGTCATCCGCACTAATATTCAAAATTAAATTATTATCACTTATTCGACCTCCCGCAGAACCTATTTATGGTATTTATGATCCCAAAAGGGTTAGCTATCTTTACTCAATTACGTGTAGGTTTGAGTAAGTTAAATCTTCATAAATTCAAACAAAATTTTTAAGAGATTACAAAGGTACTATGTCCAATAAAGGACGGTATTGAAGACGAGGAATATTTCTTTCTCCAAAATGATAATCCTCTGGAAAAAAAATTGCCCCTATTACTATTGTCTTGTTCTGGAATTTCTGGCAAAACGATAACGAATTGTTCTAATGATCTGACTTTGTTGATAAGTTGAAACAAATAAGACTATTCTATTTGCCTCATGCCATAGATACCTGTAATTAGGAAAAAGTTTTTGATTCTGGAAGGCATTATTATTCTGCCTAGGCCCTTTGTCAATTTGACAACAAAACACTCATAAACCCCGTTTTTCCAGGAAATGTATCAAAGATATTGATTTCGACATTATCGATTCCTATTTGCCTCATGCCGTAGGTATCTGTAATAGGAAACAGTTTTCGATTCTGTCTACCCATTGGACCGGGCATTCGAGTGACTGATTATGTCCCTTTGTCTCTCAACCGAGACCCCGGAACAATTTGTAACTTGATCGGGGTACATCCTTTTACTCGATCGAGGAACAACTTGTTACTCGATCGGGGAACACATCAACCAGTCACAGAAACCGCACAGAATGAAACAACAAGTAAAAAATATATGTCCTGCAGGGGATTTCTCCTGCTTCCCCCAGGCATATTTTACCATTAACCTAATTTTACTGATTGGAGAATATTTTTTTTACTATTTACGTTTTTTTTACTGCTTTAAGAAATTTGGGGCAAGCATAACCAGATAACAAATTTATATTTTAGTTCGACAGCTGTTAAACGTTGTCCATAGATTTGCTTTGCTTCCTCAAACTTTTCGGCCTAAATTATTAAAAAATAGCTGCATTATAACTCTGCCCCACCTCCAGGTCAGTCCCTTCTAAACCGAGTACGTCTTTTCTTGAGCCTCTGCTGTGGGTTTGGGTCCTTAGTGGTTGCTGCCCCCCCCCCAAATGGCACGAAATATCACCTACCAACATTCCTTTCGCTTCCAAACTTCGAAAAACTTTGCACTAGTTAGCAGGAACGTGCCCAACTAGCTTGCCTAAAATATCTTAATTTTATTTTAGGGTCGTGTTTTGCATCACCAGCCCTCGTTACTTTGTCATGGGTATCATAACCTTCATTGCATTTTCATCGTCTGGAAGAATTCCCATTTGGATTTCTTCACATGGGCGAACTTAATAAAAGTGATAGCCCTTTACTGAACAATTTACTGTTACTTCACTCTACAATGTGTTTGCTGTTGCCATTTCGACTACCAATCAATTCAATCAAACAAATATTTCCTTATTTCAAGCGACTCTTGTCTTGGTCATTTCCTTTTCAACCATACCTTCCCAAGAAATTTATCAAAAAGTTACACGAAGTGCTATCATGAATGACATTACAACACTCGACAAAGATCGATCATGTAGTCCAATAGATAAAATGAAAAAATTCAGTTCAGAGGAGATTTAGTTAATCAAAAGACCAAACGAACTTATGGCTTTTTTAAGTACTCTTCTTGCCATAAATCCAGCCGAAGAACAGAGCGCTGCTGTTATCAGCAGATGTATTGGACAGATTTACACGTCACAGAACAAATTGTTAGTATTTCCACTTTCATTCAGCAAAAATTTGCTCTCATATACACTTTCTGGAAGCAAATTGTTAGTAGCGCTTAACGGAAGCACAATGCCCGCCGGGTCTTATATATTTTTCGCAAAATGGGTCAAGCAAAAGATGAAATAAAATTCCCGGATGGCGTAGTATGTGTGTTCGACAATGATCAAGTAATTGGAAAGCGCTACACTGTCAAAGCCAACAACAACGCAGTTCCATAATAACAAGCCATATATATCTAAAAGTTGACGAAAATAGCCAATTGTAAAAAAAACGAGCTTCTCAAACCTCAAACCTAATAATTGGCTTTTTAATGATATTGCAGATTTGTCCAAAACAAATTAATAAATCTATGGAAATATTTCAAGAGTTGAGAGAGTTTAGAAAATCTCTTTTAGAAATGAGGTTAGACTATGTCACAAAAAATAAAAGAAATTCTCAGAATGGCCTTCATGAACATGAGATATAGATCATGATCATGAACAGAAAATATTTCTACAATACTCAAAACACTCGGAAGAAGGGCCGGAATTATTTCGGAAGAAAGCAAGCCAGGTAGGCACAGTTTGACGAAACACTCGAAAGAAGGGCCGGAATTATTTCGGAAGAAAGCAAGCCAGGTAGGCACAGTTTGACGAAACACTCGGAAGAAGGGCCGGAATTATTTCAGAAGAAAGCAAGCCAGGTAGGTACAGTTTGACTGGATCGTTCAGCTACCAGGCCTTTTGCACCACGAAATGAATGCTGCCAAGTCCTTCATGCAATAAATTCAGAACATTTATGAAAGAGATCGAAAAAACACCTACGGTTTGGGTCAGAAAATGCCCTCTTTTACATTCAAAAAGGTAGCGACCACCACAAGCTCAGGATAATTTTTGAATGGTTAATGAACTTCTTGTTGTGTATGTCCGAAAGGTACACAGAAATAAAGACGTCATCTCAGCCCAAGACTACATAAAATATGCGTCAAAAATACCAAATGCCAAGGTAGTACTGAATTTCCTCCACGCACTCATTATGTTTCGAGATGGCACAAGAAAGGGTGACACCAAGGCAATTTTAGCTACTAAAGCAAAGCTAGTATTGCTTTTTCAGTAACAATCATCCACAATACAGGGGAATCTTGCTTAAAATGCCTATAAACCTTTTGGGGGAGTTAGCCTACATTAAAAGAGCATTCAAAAATATTAAGTAGCGTTAACAGAACTGTTATCTCTTTTACTTTTCTTGTTTTCTTGTTATCTTTATTGAAAAGAGCAAATTGATGACGTCCCACCAGGAACTTATGCATTGGTCAAAACAGAAAAGGCCGGATCCTTTATCCATATTTTCCTTTCTCCAGATATACTCTGGTGTAAAACATTTCTTTGTAACTTTAAAGTGAAATTTATCTTTTAGTCTTTTCTTTAAATTTTCAAACCTTTAAATGATGATAGTACCATCGCTAGAATTGTGTCAATTAAAAAACGTTTCATGGAAAGATGAGAATGCATCGAAAAGCAAGCCCCTGCTGCATAGCTGAGGATGTGGACAATGCTAACCAAGTTGTATCTATATTTAACGCCTTTTAACGTAATAATCCTCTGCAACTTGCTTAGATTTTCTCAACTTTGTTTTTAATAAGCAGATTTTTTATTAATAAAGAATATATATATATCTGTAATTATAAAATTGTGAACACGGAAAAATTGAAATACAAAGTCGGCATGCTTTAAAAATGAAATACCTCTCAAGACAAGCACATTTTGACTTTTCTGCAAGAAAATTTGGAGAATTTCTAATTTACTAGCCTGCACACTCTAGGCCTTGCTTATTCAAAAATACAGGCGCGCGGGCGGGCCAGTGATGTGGGGCGCGTGGCAACAAAATTTTGAACAACACGTGCACGCACGATATGGTTTTTCAATAAAATGGCCTAAATTCTACCTACATCCGTTTGAGTTCTACTCGAGCCATGTGTTGCTCTCAGGAGCGTTCGTTAGCATGTGCGCAGAACTCTTTGTACATGAGGTCTATGCATACGCTAGCGTTCGTTGGTCATCCGTTCCATTTCCGTTAATTAAAATGAAGGACAATTGAGAAGAAAGAGACGTAAAAATATAGCCTTAAACTTCCGTTTCGTTATATTCACATTATTTTTATTCCTCCGCATCAACATGTTTTAGAATAGTCTATAATGGGGGTGACAGCTCTGATCAATGTACCGGTGCACCACCTCCTTGACGAGTGTACCAGTCGACATTTGTGACAGCGTGCCGGTGTACTGGTTTTTTGCGCATGTGCATGTATCGCGAAAACTTTCCTTCTGGTTCAATACATTTTTAGACCTATTGCTAATAGGCTGGTATAATTAAGTTACAAACGTTAAGCGTTTCACTTTGAGGGCATGTTTATTCCTCTAATTGTTTAAGAAATCAAATTCCAAGGGAATAAGAAACGATAAGTAAGTGAATAGCCTAAAAAAGTCGAGAAAGAAGTAAACATATGTAGTAGCTTTTTAACAGGCCAGTAGGAAGCACTTTTCGATTGGGAGGGCTAATTCGCAGAAGATGAAAGTAAAGAAGTGGCGGCCAGGGCGCGTACAGGGGTGGAGTTTTCTGCAACACGCCCTTTTACTCTTCCAGGAACACCCTTTCTAGTGAAATATTACCAAGAGATTACTCTGTATTTCTCTCAATTTTTAATCCATACAATTTTTAAAATACAAAAAAGTCTAAATATAGTGCCACAAGAGTAATATTATTTGTATGTTTATAATTTAGTTCCTATGGCTGGATTCCTTTGCTTTCAAGACTCAGTTTGGTTTTTAAATCAGATGCCATAAAAAGATTTTCCACGAAGAATTCACCAAACTTGTTAGCTAATTCATACACAGATGAATGTTCAGAATAGGGAGTGTCTTCTTCCTACTCGCTAATGACTCTAACACTTTGAAAAGTTTCTTTTGATCACCTTTACAGTTGTCTACGTTAATTTTGTAGTACTCTAGTTTCTTTATTTCAGTTATTCATAAATCTGTTTCTTGCTCAGACTTAGATTTTCTTCATTTATATTCTGCTTTCCTTCTGTCACGTTTTAGCTCGTTCAGTTCTGATGCATATCAAGGGCTGCCAGGGATTTCTTTAATACACTTGCCAATTTTTGGGGCATGTTTGTTCAATAGTTCAGAAATGCAATCATGATATTGGGCACTAGAACATCAAGATCATCCGTTGGAAATACACAAAGAGGTTATTGCTGCTAGATCCTTTTTTTTAATCTAGCAATATCCATGTCCTTTGTTTTTCGAAAAACAATAATTTTCTTGATGCAATACTTTTGTTTTCACGCTGACAAATAAATGGTCTGAAATTTAGAAACTAGCTCTTACACCATATACTTCAAATAACAGACCTTTCTCGTGATTATTAGGTCCAGTGTGTTTCCTGTATGTTATTGGTAGGTACATTTATATGATTGACCAATCCTACAGATTCCAATAGATCTAGAAATCTAGAAAAAGAAACGAGGCAAGGAATAATCTGTTTCTTTAACTTCCATACTTGCTCAACACATGTCTTCTTAGAAAAGAATTCATGGCAAATTCCACTGTCAACTGTTCGCGATTATCTGGATGTTTTTTTTTTGTGGCCTGCTTTAACAAATTCTCCAGTGAACTTCTGGTTTTCATTGATTTTAAAGTGAGTAAGGTAACTGTCCAGAAACTCCACATCTTTCCCTATCTCCTTGATCCTGTTTTCCAGCTGGAGTGCAGTTCTTGATATGGCCAATGGCACTTCAAAAGGAAGCAGCATTTCGGACTCAAATACTAAGGATGTTGGAACAGTATCCTTCGGAAGATCCAAGTAGAGTTGAATGTAGCACATAAACTGATACGATTGAAAATTCTTTAAAGGACTGGAAACTTTGCTGCGAGTATTAGGATTGTGAGCTCTAGTATCTGCCACAACATTTTTATAGGCATAAATGTAAGCTGGCCATGTTTCCAGAAGGGTCTTGAAGCCACACCTTTTATGACCAATAAATCATGTCTCGTGTATCTTGGGAAGGCTATAAAAATCAATACAAAGGCCTTCAGCGCAAATGCTGACTTCACTTTTAATTTTGCCAGATTTTTTGTCAAATAAAAATTGTTTTGTAAAATTCACCCACATCTTTGAACTCTTTAATATCAAAAAGCAGATTTCACTGCTAACTCTACCTGATGATTAGCACAATGAATCATAAGCAGCCAAGGATGAGTACTCTTCATCTGTAGGTCAAAATACCAGTGAATTTGCTGGTATTCATGCTTGCCCCATCAGCTGTTGTGCTTATATTTTTCTTTCTGTAGCTGTCAGCTGGCAATTTAAAATGGCTGGGGTCCTCAAAAAGGCTGCCATCGCTTAAAATAGACATAAAGCTACTATTTAATTATTAATATTAAAGCTACTACTCGCTAAAATCACTGCACATTTTTCTTGGACTGCTTCTGCAATGCAAGGAACAAATTCTTGCCCTATTTTACCATTCTCTTGTCCTTTCTATAAGGCAAACATTGTCTTCTTTCAAGCATTTTACAAGCAGATTAAAATGTTGACGAGGAACGGTTGGTGTCATGGCTATTTCATACGCACATTTTACAAGTTTCCTGTAGGCATCTTTTGTTGCTCTTGCTATGGAGGATACAATATTTCATTGCACCCCTGATCCGCCAGCTTGCAGCTCAGTTGCAACCCTCTCCTCCTCTGTCTTTGAATTTTCGATGCATAATGAAATATGGTGCCCTTCTCCATTAAGATGCCTCAACACAGTATGTTTTGATACATAGTTTGTCCCTTCAATCTATGCATTGATTGATTTCTTTTTAGAGCCTTTAAAATTTGGATGCATTCTCAGCAAATCTTTATTTCTGGCACGAATCTTGCACCAAACAAAATTGACAAACATATGACCTTTATCTTCCATCATTTTATAACTTATGACATTTTCCCATTTCTTGAAAGTAGTTAACTCAATTTAATTGCCTTTGCTTTCATGACTGCTTGCCATAATTTGAAACACATTCTTTACAACTCATCACACAGGTGTCATTGATGATGATTATTCACATTTACACAATGATATCACAACATCGTTTACAATTAAAATAAACACCAAAGGAAATCCATGAAGGTCATTTCTGTGGTGGATTTGTTTAATACTCATAGAAACAGTCTTCAGTATGGTTTGAAGTCTATTCGATATCTGGGGGCAAAAATGTGGAATGATCTACCAGT
>JAYJMH010038598.1:0-15552 GCA_036873815.1 Phacellophora camtschatica | reverse complement strand
AAACATAAAAAACATACCCCTAACTAGAGTGGCAGGGATAACATCAGAAAGATCGAGGTGATCTTGATTCCGCGATGTCCCTTTTAGAGGTGTGTATTTTTAATAACAAAAAGAAAGAATCACTGCGAACAAATTGACAAATAATTTTGGTATATTTTGGTGACGATGCCAAAATTATCAAAAAGCAAAATTCTTATCAAAACAATTTCAAAAACTTGTGATTATTTAAAAAAAATACTAATCTCAGACCAATTTTTCAAAGAGCGAGGCAGTTGGAACAATAAATTACAACAATCTACATTGACAGCTCATGTATTATGTCTGACACAAAACAACGGTTTCGACTCATTTTAGTATACCCAATGAGCAACTGGGCACCTCGTGAATGTTATGTATAATATAGCAACTGGGCATCTCGTGAGCGAGTGTTATACATACATTAAAATTGATAAGTTTCGAACTTTAATTGTCCGAAACATCTATAAAAGTGGCCGAAATATCTAAATATATCTGTACCAACTGCTTACAGATTATGCTTCTTAGCCAATATATAAGTCATTGCTGGTGGAAGATTCACTTTATTTGCTGAAGAAAACAATTTTCTTTCCAATCATGCAAAATATGTCCGAAAGTTTTTGTCCGAAATTATTTTTCCGAAACTTATCAGTCCGAAAGTTTTCGATGTTATTGTAGTTAATATTGCAACATAGTATATTTTTGCAAATTAGGAGCTTGCTTAAAACTATGTTTAAAGGTGAGCATAAAAAAGGGAAGGAATAGTATACCATCGGTCAGATAGTACTAGACTTATTATAGTTTTTGTAAGAATCCATGGGGGTCACTCGCCAACTTTACATGCGTCCATCCGCGACAACTTTAATTGTTATAGCTACAGTACGGAATTCTTCTACTGTTAAATTTTGAGACCAACAGTATTGAAAATCAGTTATCTTATGAAAAGAGTTTTATAGTTACTAACACAAACATATTGATTCAGTTGAAAACTTGATACCTGATGGATTTCCCCGCATGTAAAATTAGTGAATTACCCCCTGTGTAGGAATGAGATATACAACGTGAATTGAACTCTCGAAACCTGAAATACTTCTAATTTTCCCGGGGGGTACTTCATTGCTGTTTTGATTTCACCTGCCATCGGACTTTGAAAAATTGATCCATTTGTAAGTAAGGGTTTTCCGCAAGCAAATGAGAAGGTCAATTGTATGAAAATGTTATTGCACTCTTTTACACAAAATTATAGAAATTATTAACCAATTTCCATGGAATTAAGATAAAAGACGTACCCATATCTATAGATATTTAAGCAATTTAGTGTGACCCTTTGAGCGACACATGCAGTATACAAAAACAATGAAGTACCCTCCCCCCAGATAATTTGTGGTCAGAGACAAAAAAAATGTTTTGCGAAAAATTGTCCTTCCTCTTACTTAGATGGTCTTTTTTCCTTTGAAATTTGCTGTTTGCCCCCTTCTCGTACCTTTTGCAGTTCTGTTTTGTATAACTTATGTCCCATCTGAATATTTTCTGCTCCATATGGTTGTGCGACTGGAAGCCTTCCAAGAAAGTGTGACTCATATTTCATATTTATATTTATTATAATACACATTAAGCCTATGTACACGTAATTGTATTTAATTATCGTACACGAACGGTTTCTTTCCGCGCGGTATTTTATGGACAACGCAAAGTCTTTTTCGTTATCAGACAGATTTTTGTCCGATTTGCCAAAAAAGCGTCCGAACGTTTCATCTGAAGATTTAACTTGAAAGATTAATGACTTTTACCCCTTTTTTAATTACCCAGGAAAACTTGGAGCTGCGTCGATTGTGAGTGCTTTGACAACAGCTGTTTTACCTGACTTTTAGATTTGTTAAGCAATGTTTCAAACAACGTTTTAGGCGACGTAATGTCAAACATAATTATTGTAATAATATCGTCTGAGTTATCATTATTTAGAGTAAGCTAAAGTAGTTTTATTATATGTAGATCGTAATGTTGTCTTGTCGTTTTATCCAATTGTATTCAAATAACATGTAACATGTTATTTCTTAAATTTTACCCTGTGCAGTGGTGTAGAGGGGCAGAGAGGGGCTGTGTCCCACAAGGCGATATGGGTCAATGATTTTGCTGCTGTTAAGGAACGCTAAATTGAAATACTATTTTTCTTGGCTTGTCCAACTGTGGAAAAGCTCGTTGTCAAGCAAATACGAGAAATGAATTTTCCCCGCGATGCTGTGCACAGCAACATTTCCTTGTTATTTCTCCAGTTTCAAGTGGGCAATAGAAGAGAAGCGTGCTCAACTGCTGCTTACTACGCCACTAATCGTGTTTATTCGTTTCAGTTTTTTTTACGAAGAACTATATTGTTGTAACAAAGTTATAATTGATCAATATTGATGTTGTTATCATATGAAAAGAAATTTATTGACGGATAGTTTATATTAAATTGACTCCAGCTCTGTATTCAACGATATTATAGCATGGAATGTTGCTTTGTTGCATATGCATACCACATTTAAAATGCATACCACATGCATATTAGTATAGCAAAGCCAAATGCAAAGTTTTTTTGTTGCATATTAGCATAGCGAAAGTTCTTAATTCTGTGATCTAAAATTTCAAAATAATGCGATGAAGGGGATTTGGATATTGAGGTCGGGCAACTGACACGATGAGCTTCGTCTATTTTGTACAAATAGTACATTTTTGAAGTTTGTATCCAACCTTTCCTTTTTTTGTACTATCAGGCAACAGCCCCTGAGGAGAAAGGACGTAGAGTAGAGGAAGCCAAAGATAAAGATCGAGGATAAAAATATCTCTTATAAAAATAGAATTTTCCAGTTAAATGGAACATTGGAATTTTGCATTTGATCACGGGCTTTGATCCTGTAATGAGTGTGTTTAAATTTTGAAACAAGCCAATAAAATTACAGTTTTTTATCACAGGACCATAAATACCCCCCTCTTCTCATTCAGTGCATACGTACTTTGTGGTTAAATCCCTGCTAAAAAAACCATTCAGAGACAAGAAAATATTTTATAAAGGTTCAGGGGCACAGTGCACTTTGTGGCCCACCGTTGCAACGTCTTTGCTGCCCTGGAATTAATCTGAAATGATACTCATGTGAAACGATCTGAAATGCCATTTACGTAAAACGTGCGCGCATGCTCCTAAACTTTTATGACAGTACAAATGTGTGCACAACATGAAAAAAAAACAAAGCAAAGTTGATTTGGAAGATTCAGTTGAGTCAATATAATAACAAATACTTCTCCGTAATATGTCTGTATCATTATCAGTGTATCGCAACACACCAAACTTTAAATTTATTATTTTATGTGCCAACAACACAACTACTGCAAAATAATCAACAGCATTTTTGCAATTTTTTATTTAATATGTACAAATCTCAATTTGAATAATAATACGGTGGATGCCAATTCATTACTTAGGCACTGATAAGGTTTGAGAATCAAGCCTTTAGGCCCCGTATATACAGTGTCGTTTGGTTTACACCTTAACGGCACACGTTTGTTTCATTACGAAAGTGTGACGGCATGCTTGCGTTTGCACAGATACGAATCCAAATTGTGATGCTTGGCCTCTGTTTACACCATGACGGTACAGGTTCCAAAATTACGATATCCCACCAAGAATGTAAAGATGGCCTTGTTTTAGAATAGACAGACCTCGTTTCCAAACTAAAATGTCCTTGGTTTCGTACATTATCCAGTATCAAAAGTGTAGTGCCTTGGTCACACACTCTACTTCCCTAACTGTAGTGAAGCGCAAGTACAACGGATTCCTTTTTGTGTACACGACATGAGGGCATGAGGCCTTTCGTCACACTGGTGAGAGATTTAAAGTGTACCTTTACTGGATAAAATGTCACTTTAGTAACGACGAAAATCAAGTTGTCTTTTGTTTTGCAGCTTTTATATTTGAATAAGTTTGAGTTTCTCTTCCAGACAATCGTCTTCAACGATTTCATCATTTAGTTTCTAGCAAGTTAATTTGATCGTTTCTACTCAATAATATCTGTGGTTGCAAACTTAGTTGTAGAAAGTGAATTTCTGGGTCTGTTTGAATGTCATTCATCATTGATAGATTTCAAATACGTCAATATTTACTTTTTTGGCAAGTGGAATTTATTTCCAGGTACCTTCTATGTTTGCTTCCAAGAAATAATATCTCTATTCAATTTACTAGCTTAACGTAAATTAACACACTAGACTTGCTCTAAGTCTATTTCCTTAAACAACAGTCTATTTAACTATGAAACAAATCTATTAAGGACTATTAACAAGCTGGACAAAATGGTGTCAAAATGATTCAATTTTAAATTCCCCATCAAAAGGATGTTTCAAGGTACGGCCAAACTGGACAACAATGTTGTGCGACATATGTCAGTTAATGTCGCTCCATATTGCTGCTCTATTTTTGTTTCCGAGACTTGTCGGTAAAACTGGGCAACTTTGTCGAGGAACATCTAAGCAACAAACTGCTGTTTTTGTTGTTTGGTGCACAAATTTGATTTATGGTGAATATTAAAAAAGTAGCTTGTGTGATTATATATTACATATTTGTGTGATTCAACTGGTTACGCAGTGAAAAGCCCAAACAATATGGTACATAAATTCTCCACAGCCAGCTCTAAAAAACAAGCACCAAACGTTCTCCAAAGCTGTTACAATTCCAAAAGAATACTTGCAGAAATAAAAGAATACTTGCAGAAATTTTATCTAAAAAGTTTGTTTTGCGGAGTTCCTTATCTTTGCAATGGGCTGAATTTCTGAAATATATATCAATAAATTTCAGATGGCTATCCTACAGTCATTTTTCTGCTTATATTCTCGGGATATGTCTGGGAGGGAATCAATGTATTGTCTCATGTTCTATTATATTTCAGCTAGTAAATATAATTTACAACCAATTGTTTCTATTTGCTGTCACTGGCGCGCTGTCACTGACTCTGTGTTGTCCCTGTTGACCACCATGATCCTTTGCAAGTCAGTAAATTGTTTTTATTGGATAAATCTTTGTCATCCTCTTGTAACTTCGTGGTCTTCTTTTATCCAAGTTCCCTGTCACCTACGAATTGATTCTCCTAGTCCCCTTGGTTTATCAAGGCAGTCAGTTACAAAAATAATGCACACCATTTTTCTGCGCATGCTTAGATTCATTTTGATATTCTCAATCGTAGTCTTTACCTACAGATATTTCAATTCTATTTTGCCTTGAAATTCCTCCTGTTTATTCATAATATTTAGTTTCGCATGTCAGTTTCTTCGTCTAAATTGGTAGCTTTTTCAATAATTTTCTTTCTTAATAATGCCAGACCTTCTTGATTCTCGTCAACATATTCCTTTACATTTTCATGCCTAAAAAGACCATTTGTTTGAATATGTCCATTGCTTTTTCTGGACATTAAATCGTCGTCAATTAAATTCGTTTCTACATCCTGCTCTTCCTCGGGCACATCAACTTCTTGTATTGTTTGCTGCATGAAAGGCACTCCGTCTGACGTAAATGGTCGTTTGCTAACTGACAGGAACCTGCCCATCTGTGACGGGTAATAGCATCGTCCTATCGTGTTCATCAGTTGTAAATGAGTGCCGTAATCGGAAGGTGAGATTGGTTGCGGAATTCGTCGTATATGTGGCCGATGCATGCAATTGTTTGGATTGCTTGGTGGGTAAAATTGTTTCTGTCCGTCTTGGGACTGTTGATTTGATGAGTACGGAACTGCAAATCCGTTAATCTTCATAAGATTGTTGTCTCCGGGGAAAGTAATTCGATTAGCTCGCAATTCCTGATCAAACCGATGCTGATTAGATGTAACAGGTGCATACTTTACGTCCGGAATCTGTACACTTGTTGGGTGTGTCAGCCCATCTCCTTGCCCTTCAAAGTCAAATTCACTTTTCGACTTTCGCTTTGAAGATTCTGGTCCCCCGTCGTCTTTTCCAAGTCTCGATGTAGAATCTCTGACGGATTCACAGTCGCTGCCTGTACCTTGCTCTGTACATGTGCTGAAGCGAGAACTGTTGCTGTTCGAAGTATTCGTTGTTGATTTCATCGTGTATTTTGAAGAATCAGACGACGTTTCGTAAGGCTGACTTGATGCATCATCTCTGTCGTTATTGACAAGACGATCGTTGCTGAGCAGCGCAGAATGCCGGCTTGCATATCGTCTTTCACTGATACTGATGCGCGAATTTCTCATCCTCCCTCCAAGTGTTGGAGCAGATGCAGTTCGGCTTCCCCATGTCCCCAGTCTTCCGTATTTTCTGCGGCCACGGACATCTTCAAGCGTGCGAACACGCATGTCATCTTCAGACGTAGTTGTTGACTCGTCAGGCGTGCTAGTTGGAAACGACGTACCGATTCTGAATTCCCAGTCGGACGATATCACGCTTGAGCGTGGGTCGTACTCTTCAATTTCAACACGCGGCTTTGGTGGACAGGATTTTCTGAAAAGCAACCCTGATACTTTAGCCTTGAAGAGTATGCCCACTAATGCTATCAAAAGTAAACAAAGAACCGAGCCTATCACGACTATTGTAACAAGATAAGGCTTTGGAAATAGATCATCTTGGTTGCTTATAGAGGCTGCGTTATAAGAACTATTCCATGAACTGTTGTACACCGCAACTGTTGTAGAGATCGAGGGGCTCGAGGGACTCGAGGGATTCGAGGTAGATGGCGTTGTAGGAATCGAAGTAGGAATCGATGTAGACGTAGTAGTATCTGTCGTCAGCAGTGTCGTAGGCATCCGTGTTGTTGTTGTTGGTAACGGTACCGTTCCAAAGCATTCTAAATTTCCTACAGTAAACGTTGATCTTTGCCTGTGGCCACTTTGTTGGTCTAAACTGAACTGAAACATCGTCACTGGTAATGAGTTCTTGTCCGTCAAGTACCCTTTGTCGTTTCTCCATTGTCTATCGCCGGAATCACAGTTGCAATCAAGGTGCCGATCTGCTGGCAAAAATAAAACAGTTAGGGAAATTGCGAAATATGCAAACTAAGGAACTGGCGTGTTTTATAGAAATATCACTAGCATTATAATAAATGTCCTAGAATTAGCAATTTCATAACCACGTGCAAAGCAAATGTTGAAATTTTACAAATCGAGTTTGCAATGGCAGCCAGCAGATGCCGTTTTTAGCATGCTCCCCCAATTTAGTATATAAATAAATCACAACATGTTCTACTATATTGCAGTGAGAAAGTTAAATTGACAACCAATTGTTTCCACACACTGTTGCCCGTACGGTGTTTTTCCTACTAATCAGCTAGACTATTATGCATTGCAAGTCAATATATTTACTTTTTCATGTAGCAGCATCCTTCCCTGTATATCTACCAATGCAAATGTGTATATTATTGTAACCAAATTTGTTGGTGCACTTAACACGGAATTATTTGTGTACATTTTAAGCACCATTTTTGTATACCGTTGCTTTTCATTTACCTTTCGGACTGCCTAGCACGAAATTCATATTTCAATGATAGCCAATCAACTGCACAGTTTTTTTTTAATGAGCTAGAAGTTTAAATCTGAAACATTAAATATTAAATATGTTTAGAAGCCTTTTTCTGCTATCGTCATGAAAACAAACATTACAACTGAAAAAGCTGAGAGGCAATTGGCAATTCCATAGTCTTGCCCCTCTATAGGGAAAAAATTTCTGGTATTCTTCCGCAACCTAACATCTGTTGCTGTATGTTGAAGGATACAAAAGGTGCAAACAGAGTTTCTTGTGAAAAGATTGCAAAGGTATTGCGAAGCAAGCCCATTTAGAGACTGGTAAAACATTGATTTAGATTCTTGATTAATAAACTTATCGATTGATTTCCATCCAAGAATCTCAATGAGCGGTTTGCTTGAAGCATCAAATTCACTGTTCGTTACTATCCATGCCGCTTTGTTTTTGCAGTTGTTTATTTCCAGCTTTGCCATAACATCCCCAGACATAACAGACAGCAATAACAAAAATGTGGCTCGACATAACCTGTGTACGAAGTTTTCAAAGAAGCCATTGGAAGAAATCCAATTGCCCTCGATGTTTTCGAAGTGACAGCCCTGTCATGTTCTGTTCCAGTCAAGGCATACGACATTAAATAGAGAAGAAGGAAACTTTTCGCCCGTGGCTTTCTACCAAATCTTCTGCAAAGGGGCCTAATGGAGCTTCGTTACCGGTATTTGTATTTCTACATAAGTGTTTATAGATGGGGATTCAACATAAAATTTAACATCTTGCTCAGCAAAATCGATCAATTCAATAATCGCCGAGTTACACCGAATGATGGAATAAATTTTGCGTTTCCCGCAAAACCAGATATTTTGATAATAACCACGAACCTCAAAATTGTGTGACCATCACGGATAAATTTTTGAATTTATTGTTTTAAGTTTGAGCTGAATTTGTATAAGATCAACATTGCCGGGTGGATGAATGTTTCACATATTTAATAACAATTTACAACATTACCCACCTGCACAATTTCTCTTGTTTTGCATACCACAGCCACAAACTTTTGTGCCAGGTTTTGCGCCACCCCAATACGTTTGAATTACGCCAGTTCTGGAAACCCATCGACCACCTCGTGTGTGCTCATTGCTGTACCTCCTTAAAGAATCGAGCAACTTGGACTGGAAGCAGTCATAGCTGACGAACTGTCTGCAGCTTGTGCTGGCATCGGCTACTTCTCCTGACGATATCACGCTTACTCTGTATTGAACGTTGTATATGTAATGCGAGCCACTTGGGCGTATTTCTGCCATCAAGAAAAAATATTACACGCATTTAATACAATGGTGAAACAAAACAGCCATTAACACAGAGAAGAGCAGCTGCCTCCGCTTTTCTCAATTAGTGCGGTTGCTTGCAAAAATGCGGCCTACTTTTCCAGCTACTTTGGAGAAAGACTGACCCCAAAAGGCAGGAGGAAACACTATGCAGTATTTTAAAATAATTTTAGCCCAAAACAAAAATGACTAAAAAACTAGATTTTGTTTACAAATGCTCCCACACTGATACAGGACTATTTATCTAATAGACAACATAATGTACAAATAGATGGCTATTACAGCTCATGGAAATTGTTAACAAATGGAGTTCCCCAAGGATCTATACTTGGTCCAATCCTGCTCAATATTTTCCTAAACGACTTGTTTTATATAATAAAAGACAAAACACTCTGCAACTTTGCAGATGACAACACAGTATCCGTTATTGCTAAAGACATATACAAGATTTACATAATCAAAATCAAATGGTTCTTTAAAAGTAAACGTAAAAGAAAGAAAAATAACAATTAATGCTTTTATTCTATGTCATTTTAATTGCTGTCCACTAGTATGGATGTTTTGCAATAAAAAAGGTAATGATAAAATTGAAAAAATTAATGAAAGGACATTAAGGCTCCTAGATTTTGACTATACTAGTTCATATAAAGAATTACTAACAAAATACAATGAAACAACTCTGCACATACGACGACATAGATATCTTGCTCTCGAGGTATACAATACTCAAAATTATTTAAACCCACCCTTCTTGCAAAGCCTTTTTGCAAAAAATTATCTGTTATATGACTTTCAATTTCCAAATGAATTAAAAGTTCCAAAGGTAAATTCAACAAAAAAAGGATTAAACTCAGTCAGATATTTAAGACCAAAAATATGAAACAAACTTCCAGAAAATTTAAAAAGTGCCTACAGTTAAAATAACTTTAACGCTCTTTTTAAAACATGGTCTCAATCAAATAGGTGTGCCTGCTCTTTCTGTGAAAGTCACCCACAGTTATAGTGCAGTTAACCTATATATGTTAGTCAGCATAGATGAAAAACGTTTGTCCTGCTGACCAAAGTCCACTTTGCGCCTGCGCATCTATGTTGATTTCAAAAATTTGGAATTTTGCCAAGAAGAATGTCAATGGATTTCGAACGCCTCTTGGGAATCACTCTTTTGTCTTGCAAACCTGGCTGACTGCACACCTGTGATGTCAAGCATTACTTTGCACCAAAGCCCAACGTTGTCAACATGTTGGAATTACTTCAATAAATTGAATTGTTCTCGCTGCCATTACCAGAAAAAATTACGAAACCGAAGGATTTGTTCCTCAGAACTTTTCTCCAAAACTAGACGCAGCCTCATTAAGATTTTCCCAGAAGATACTATGCAACATCTGAGCAAAATATATATACCGGTGGCATATGCCGGAAAAATTGGGATGATACTCCAATTTTTAATCGCAGTACTGGTAGGCGAAATTGAATTTTTTTTAGGCCATTTGCCTGTGCCAAAGTAATTATTTTCCTGTATCCAAGATTTATGTTAAGAACGATAATGTTTAAGATATTCAGAATTCCAGTTACCCCCGTACTTGCTTAGTCTGGCTCCGAAGCTTATATCACATCGAGAAATTGAAAGAATCGAAAGCTTGTAGCCCTTGTTAGTAGCAAAGCCCGTTTGTATTTACTATTTATATGACTCTGATACTGTATAAGTAACAGCAGACTAGTCTCTGTTGTTGGTTTTCGGTACACTCTTGTCTCGAGTTTATACAAGCTCCATTCCCAAAAACCGCAAAACGTTGTTCTTTGTAGTTTCTTATTGGGATCTTAACAGAGGGGAAACAGAGGAATGACATTGATTGAGAACAGCAAGAAAGGTTTCTGCTGTTTTTATGTCAGGCATGATGACAAAAGTATCATCTACATACTATGATTTCAAGGGTATGTGGATGATACCAAGTTTCTTAGCAATTTTTCATTTACTAGTGAAAGTTTCTTAAATTTTCGTGGATTTCACCAGTGACTTTCTTATGAAAAGTTTCTTATAAAAAAGGCATTTCTTCAGACTTCTCTAAATGCTCGTCCAAGCTGCACACAAATGCATTAGCCATAAAAGGCGAACCCATAGCAACACCACAAATATGCTCATAGAGGCTTCCTTCGAACTGAAAGAGTTGGGTTCTAGCAGTGATCAGCGATACCAAGAAACTCTTTAAATTCTGCTTTGGAATATCCCGATTATTGGTTTGATTAAACCAATTCTCACTCAAAGGCTTTGTTCACAATGATGTCGATCGTTTCATCAACAGGGACATTTGCGAAAGGGCTAGCCTAGATCCTAGATCCTTTTCGGCTAAAAAAATCAGCCGTTCCTTTTGGTCCGTCCATGCATAATAGAATATAACTGCTTTTTCTTTAAAAAAAAAGCCTGTGATACAGTTCTGGTGGTCTTCCTCTAGTCTTCGGACGTTCAAGATTCGCAAAGGAGAAATTAGTTTCATCATTAATAGACGCTTCTTTGAGCAACCGAGAATATTCCAATTTGCCAACGATACCAACTCCTGAGCCCTTGTCAGGCTTTGTGATAATAATATCATCCCTGTTTTCGGTTGTGAATTTCTAAACCGAAAACATTTCTGCAGCTAATTCACTCCTATAAAGGTCCATCTTTGATTCTAGCTCTTCAAAACAGCTCTTCTTCATGTTCACACTGAATACGAAGCGTATTCAAATTCATCGCTTTCAGATTCGTTCGTATTTATGAGCATATTCGAAAAGATGCGTTTTCACAATGTGAACGCAAGGCAAAACGGACAAGTTTTGCTCCGTTTTCATAAGAATATACGGAAAATGGTGAGCGGGGCCTTAAACCAAATGTAAATTCAAACAAGACTAGCAAACAAGTGTACTAAAATTTTACAGTTTTTCAAAATTTCAATATTCGGCGTTGAATTATTTGTAAGAGACATGTACAAGTATTTGCATTTACCCCATATTTAGATTTATTTTGCAAAGGTTGATTTATGAACTGCAAAATTAAACTAAATCCCTATCCCGCAAATACTGACTTTATACCGATCCGAAGTTCAATGAATTGTAAGAGATTTTACCGCAGAATATGTTATGGGTGAATTTTCTGCCCCGAACGACTTTTAAGGTCAAAACTATGATGTCTTTTAAAACTTTAGATCTTTGCAAAACCAATACAGCCAGTAATGGTAATGCAACAATTAATATTAACGCACGCATTTTCACGGTAAACACGATTCTGGAGTCAAATTTTTCCAAAAATAGCTTTATTAAATCCGTAAAATGACAGATTTTACTTTTTTGTTTGAAAAGCCCTATTTCTTCTACCGCATATTTTTAAGTGTTGTTGAGATTTTAATTCGCTTGTTGAGCAGGTGGCCTTCTATTTACTTTAAAATTGAAAAAGAACACAGAAAATATTGGAACAGTGAGACAATAAATAATTGTTTGGCCAAGTAGCATTTAAATTGTTATTGTAAGGACTGTACGTTATTTTTCAATTAGAATTTGCCTAATAACAACATTTACGGACTAAATTAGAATATTTTAAATAACATGAATAGAAGAAAAAACTTTTTTGAGATATGACAACAGGTAACGGAGAGATACAATGCGATATACCATATGAATGTGGCATCGTGTGTCCACAAAAACATACATGTTTACAAAGCTATTGAGGAGGAGCTTTATACTCGTCATGTATGTTTCTACTTGCAGTTAATGAAAGTGATTTCAACTTAGAGTTTGATACCTTTGTTGGAAAAATCGACTGAAAGACACCGAGTTATGCCAAATAATAATCAAATAAAATTTAAATCAGAGGGTGGTACTTCTGATGTACTTTTGAAAATTTTAGTGTTTATGGCAAAGGAGCCTTAAAATTAATTAATAAATTGTAGCGCACAATGATACAAAAAGCTGATCTTAAATGTAATGTAACAGTTAAATAAAGATTAAAAATGCAATTTTAATCCGAATTAATACTCAAAGGGTTTCTTTGAATACGGTCATTGTAAAAGTCTAGCAGAGACCTAGAAATATCATGTGGTCTTACTCGCACATTTCTAACACTGTTATCTGATTGGACAAAACCATGGTCAGAGGGCATGACCTAGCATTTATCCCCAGGGCAAGGTCAAAGGATAAGTCCGCATTCCAGTCACAATATATTTCTTAACCTGCCACCCAGCCCAGATGATAGGCAAACTCATGCTTAACTTGCCATTCACTATTGGTATGATGACAGTGGTTCCATACAAATAATCACTACACGAAAATTTCACAATTTTGGTCAATGCCGAACGGACCAAACAAATGTTGTTCCACTCAGGCAAATGGAGCTGGCCACGTGCATCGCTTGCCCATTTTCCTGAATGTGTTAAATCTACGTCTAAATCAAATTTCTAAACTTAACTCAAACTTGTCTCACGTTTATCATGTGATCATGACGCAAGAGCGACTTAGGTTCAGAGGATGGATTTGTGTTGACTCAAATGCAATTGATCATGCTCTTGGTCTGTGTTTTTATGATGGAAAATAATTTTCCAGATGAGGTGAACAATAATAATTGTAACGGATAATACCGATCATAATGAAATACATATACCATCTTTCAATCAAATTTTTAATCTCCATCATTTGTGATAATGATAAAAAACGAATTTGAAATTTTAACTTTTAGACAGTTAATATAGATTTATAACAAATATTGCAAGAAACTTTCATTGGCCCATAAGTACCACTGCTGGACCTGAATCATTATTAGCCAATTTTTATTTGGAGAAATCATGCGGAACGCACGTTTTGCATGCAGAAAGTTTTTTACCTGTAATTTGCTTTGGTATATTGTTTTAAAATACTTCATGTATATCGTTATCGTACTTGATTAGAATTAAATCTGACACAAAATAGACTCCGTAATTTGCTTTGGTAAAATGTTTTAAAATACTTCATGTATATCGTACCTGATTTGAATTAAATCTGACACAAAAAATCCGACATCATTCGTAGTGGTGTTAGATTTAAGTGTATTAGATTTAGCTCAGCACAAATGTAACGTCTAAATTGAGCCCTTATGACATGACTCCAAAGCTGTTTACGTTTATTATTTTGATTATTGAGTGAATCTACTTTCCTTTTTAATGGTTTATTCACAACATGGCTCGATCGTCGTGGGTTTAATAAATTATGACCAGGCCTAATGGATACACGATTTTGATGTTTATGATAATTATCAAAACGTCTGGTTTTGAAGAACACCCGGTATAACAACTTTTTGTTTGTATTCTAAACTCCGTATCCATAGATGCCACCTTGGCTCTTGTACTCAGGGTAGATTTACATGTTATGATTTCGCTTAATTTTGTTCATACTCTTATCATGTTTATCTCATAGTTGATGCCCTCTCATGGGCTCTAGGTAACATGGGAACTTACCATAATGGGAACAGAGAAACATTGTATACTTTTAATTGGGATGAAGGGAACATTGAAAGCGCCTTTCGAGTTTTGGGAACTTTCCGGATATAATTTTAGGAACTTTTAAGGCTGGTTCCCATATAGCCGTAACCATCGGAAGAGTGCCTGCGATGCGTCGGCGATGCGTCGGCGATGCATCCCAGGCACGTCGCAGGCAAATATTTTTTAATGGAAACACTTTCCTTCCGACGTCTGCGACACATCGGCGATGCCGTAAGAGCATGTTTCCATATAGCCGTAACTGCCGGAAGACTGCCTGCGATGCCTGTCAGCAGAAATTTTGGCGCGCTTTTCAGTTTTTATGTTGTTCACAGAATGGCTGCTGTTAATCGAAGATTATTGCTGAAGATGGAACTAGTTTTGCTTCTTGGCTACATCAGATCAAGGCGTTTGAGAGACAAGAAAGTGAAACGTAAGCACAAGTTCTGGGTACGCAAGATTTTTCAGCAAAGAGAACAGAATGGCCAATACCATACTCTGTTTCAAGAGTTAAGACTGCACGACAGAGAGTATTTTTACAGGTACAGGTTGTTGGAAGCGAGCAGCGCCTATATTATCAGAGATACCGTAAATTCTAGAATTAGCGTTGTTCCTCTGGGGGCTACTTTTGTTTCGTATTTTTTATGTGGGGCTTATAACTTATTAATTAAAACCTGGCCTGGGGGTTAGCTACTACAACCGCACAGAAAAAGCACCAAAATGCGTATAGAAGTATAAAATTCACTTTATAAAATGTATAATAACATGATTTACTGCAATTAAAACTTTGTGGTGTGGGGTGATTTTTCGTAGGTGGTGGCTCATTATAAATTATCAGCTCGGTGGTAGGGGCTTATTTGAGGATTTACGATATATGAACAAACAAATTTGTATATATTTCAATGTGTTAAGCTGCAAAAAGCTTTTTGACTGTAAACAAGACTGTATCTTACTATAGCTGTAGATAGTCTTCTTTGCAGAAAATAGCCACTCAACTAATTTCTCCTTCTCCTACAGATATTTAAGAATGTCACCAGAACGACTAGAACACCTGCTTACCTTAGTTGGCCCATATTTGGAAAAAAAGAAATGCAGAAGTCGTGTTCCCATATCTCCCAGAGAACGTCTGTTAATTACTTTGAGGTATTTGGCTACAGGTGACTCTCAACAGTCTCAATCATTCAATTTTCGTGTTGGTAGGTCTACTGTATGCAAAATTATACGTGAAACCTGCACTGGAC
>JAYJMH010038587.1:0-15552 GCA_036873815.1 Phacellophora camtschatica | reverse complement strand
CCGATCTAATGTATTTTTTTCTCAAGCAACAAATTTAAATTTGCAAGCAAATAATGAAGCATTGTACTTCATCTTTCTTACCTTTTAAAAAAATTACAAACTATTAGTAAACAATTATAATGCAAATGAATTACCAGAGAGTCCAGCCTTGTCTTTATACATCTCCCATACTGATTTGGGTTCTGGAATGTCTACTGCGGAATCTAAAGGATAAGAAACTTTAATCAACATGCATCTTTGCTCAACATCTGTTTTAGAAACATTAATTTAGAAATAACTTAAGCAACCAAAAATTGATCACAAATTGAAGTTGAAAGTTGAATCACAGTTAATGAAAACAATTAATTCTGGTGTAAATCTTTTAAAAAAGAGTTATTATATTATATACAGTATATATACCTGTCAAAACTGACAGGTGAAAACTGAGAGTCTTTGATTTGCGGACAAGGACACAGGAGAATTTCCTGCCATTTGCTTTCAAGCTTTAGAAATTTGATAAGTGTTTTCAAGCTTCTGTGAGAGAAACTTTTCAAAAATCCTTTTCAACACAAGCAAAAGAGCAAAAACAATCACCATAAAGTATGTTTAACTAGTTCTTCTGACGAAGATATCAACTTTAATCATATTGTAATCAACCTTAACTATTGTAATTAGAATAGTATACAATTTATGGTAGCCCTTCAAACATTCTCTTTTCTGAAGCCCCCAGCAGTTATGTAAATATAATATAAGACAGGGGAGGGGTGGGTATTTAATAATTTTGCATTTTACCTGCATTTTTTGTTGAATTTGTTGTTGACACAAGTCTTGGAAGTGTCCTATAAAACAATGTCAGTGAAATATTATATGGAAGCTGAAAACATATGTTTTTGCTACTGAGTGTTGTTCCATTTTAACAAAACCAATTTCCAAGCAAAAATTTTCCAAATGATTAATAATACATAAGCAATAAAAATCTACATGAAATCAAGAGTTAAGTAATTAAGTAACAAAAAGTGAAAACGTAGTTACAGGAATGTTCAAGATTGAAATTGCATAAATTTCAGAGTAAGAGTCTCCATAAAATTAATAAAAATCAAATAATCCTGTAGAATGAATACTGATTCAGAATTATGTAATGAAATGCAAGGAACTTTTAAAAATACACCACATATGGAAAAATGGAAAAATACCTGGCTATTTGAAGGCTAGTCTTGCCTAAAAAACAAAAATTTTAAAAAGATCAATCAAGTGCTCTTTTTCTTGAACAAAATTCAATGAGTCAATAAATTACAAATACAGACAAATTGCAATATCTTTCAAAATTTTATATATGTACCAATGTATGTGCATCATATGGTCATGCCCATTTAATAGTTTATTGTTGATCAATTGTTTTAAACAAACAACTGCATTTTTGTTATATAAAAATAGGTATTGACAGTAAATTAAACAGATTAGAAATAATGCAACAGCAGAGATTTTAGTCGAACCTGAACAAAAGGTTTCTCTCTTTCCATCAGATTGACTAAAACGTGCACTATTTTTCACCAAGTACAAACAACATGCTATGTGTGTACAAGAGCAGATTTATTAACAATAGTGAAGTTGACATGCCAATTTCAAAGCAATTAGCCATTCAAGACAAAGCATGGCTTTGTTTGTTTTTACTCTCTGCTTGAGAGAATTCACTCTGTCTACAATGTCTAATCAATTTGAAATTGGCATGTAGATTTCACTATTGTTACAAAATTTGCTCTACTGCTGTTTTCTTATCCATAGCTTTTCAATTTTAGGCCAACCCCTTCTTGCGTGGATTAATGAGAAACTCAAAACTGTTATGATAATGATGATGATCTGCAAAGTATGGCATTTACACATCTGAGAAAAACAATGGAGTATATAAATAAAACAATTGGGAATAAAACAAAATTTGTTTTGGACAACAGAGACATCAGTAAAAACTGCCACACTTTGCAGACATCATTTTAGGTAAGTCTATGCAACATGATTCATTAGTTTGTTCATATATCACAGTGAAACTACACATTTCATTTACATATATACCAGACTTTAAGCACTGCACACCAAAGGAAACTTTAAGCACTGCACACCAAAGTGCACACATGATCATTGAGTTATTTCTTTTTCTATTGTTCTTGCTGAAAACTCACACCTTAAAGTTTCCAGAATGGCATATAAAACAGACACCTATTCATATTGAATTCAATACTCATTAAAACAAATAAATTAAATTCAACTCCTCAATGTTATTTCTGTCTAAAACATGACTCTTTCTCAGTCCCAGAATGCCTTCTCTTGCCTCCTGGACTGACCAAGATTTGATTTGTCTGGTTTTCATTTTTATTTTCACTGATCATTCACTTTCAGCTTAGTTTGTACTTTAGTTAACAGACACACTTTTACAATTTATGAGAAATTAAATTGAAATTTACTTCTACATGTCTATGCATTTTTTAAATCAGAAGAATTTTCTGCTGCACAGGTTTTGTCAAAAATTGAAAGGGTTTCCTGCATGCAGTTGCTGTTAGAATTATAACAAGTTGAGGATTTGAAAATATATCTTCTCTTTTGTACAGGAAAAGAGTCAGATCTCTGTGCAAAATATCTGGCTTTAATAAGTTTTTCTGTGCATATACGAGGGAATTATAATTAACATAAATTGCATTCTCTGTGCAAAAAAAATGTCATGGTCTGGAGTGTATAGTGTGTAAGGTCGATCTAAACCACTTCAAAAAAGTTGAATATCTCGCCCTGGCCTTGCACCACAATCACGCACACACACACACACAACCGACAGCGGGCCTTTTTTCTTATATGGGACATCACATACACAGCATGAAAGGGTTTAGTTAGCTGTAATGTATAAATGTCAAAACGTGTGCTTCTTTCGTTTTTACAATAGAACAATTCTCAAGATATTCACATGATATGAATAAATGTAGTGAAAACAAAGTCAGCCCGGATCCAAGAATTGAAAAAATAGTTATGAGAAAAACAGAAACAATTTGAGAAAATCTTGATTGACTCGAGTCTTTTTTGCTGTCAATTGAAAATAAAATCTTGCAAAGTCTTAGGGTGTGTTAAACTACCTCTAAAGAACTATTCCTACCTGCTCTTGTAACTGCTGCAAGCCTTGAAAGCATGATTTCTTTGCCAGATTACCTTCAAGTCTTTCTTGTCCCAAACTGGCCTAATGAAGAAGCGAGGGAAGGAGCGCAGGCTGAGCGGGAAGCAGGGAAGGAGTGAAGTCGCAGTGGTTGATGGGTACTCCACAACAACAGCAAATTCGTGTCATCTTGCAACAAAAAGGGCTCAAGATTGATGCGTGGGGACACTCGCAGTATAGTTTTGCTATTTTCCCGCATCCAATCCAATCGAAGAATTTATATTTTACAGCAAAAATTACGATCAACACTTATTTTAATTTCATCCCTACCAATGTTATGAATAAAATAAGATGACAATAGAAAATATTCTTGCGAGCTAGATACATTATTTCATCGCAAGATTTAAATAGTATTATTTTTTGCATTATTATTCAATTTAAATCCTTGGTACATTCAAAGCAGTAAATTTCAACTTGTCTTGCCATCTTAGTCATAATGAAATGAATTTTCCATTTCTACCTCAAAAGTTTCCGAAAGAAAATATACACGATTTTATCAGGGATGAAACGAACTTTCAAAATTCTCAGCTAGCTACAATCCTAGACAAAAGTCATGAAGACAAACTAAAAAACTGATCAATTCTGGCGAAAAATTGTACGTACGTCAAAGAAATTAATGGTTCTTCTTCAAGATAAAACCCCTCCCCATATTCAATGTAGTTTTTCTTGCGTATCAGTATAATACTGTCACAGAAAAGCTGACTAACCTTAAAACAACATTGGAGCGTCAATCAAGTAATAATCCACAACTTCTTAGAGAACAATTTTGTCTAAGATTGTAGCTGCTCTGAATATTTTCTTATTTCAATTAACTTTTCATTTGTTGATTTTTTTAGATTAGCTAATTGTATAACAGAACGTTTTTTTACATGTCTACTTCTCCTTCTTCTTCTACGAAAATAATTTACTTCTTCTAAAAGAAGGTTATGTCAATGTAAAAAGAAGGGTAAAAAAGAAAATGAAGGAAAAAGTCTCATGCTCCTTAATGATTTCCAAGAACGTAAAAATTCAGACAAAATTTAACATAGTCAGGCAAAATCGTTTTTACTTTACCAACAAATAGAAACAAACTAAACAAATGTAAACAAATCAAAATATAAATAAACCAAAATAAAAGTTGTATCGCCAAATAGTTTAAAACTATTTAGGGATGGAGCCAGCTTTGACCCAGCTTTAACTCTGGTCACTCAAGCGAGAGGCAGGAATGTAAACCAATACGCCATCTTTCCGTGTTGATCTGGTTAGTATTTTTATTATCTACTCCGGTGTTTCATAATTAATCGATTATCATTTTAAATTTTTTTAATGATACAGATAATAAATGCGTTAAACTTCAAAAACTTGAAATCCATAATAATTCAACACGACATTGCGGTGAAAACTTCCATGTTTAAAATCAAAGTAAATAAAATGTTAAACCCTGGTCTAATTTATACTAAAACTAGAGGTTTCGGCAGACCTTTGCAATGTCTTAATTTCATCTAAATACGTTGCACCCCACTTCGTGATTGAGATCGAAACAAATCAACGGAGTGTGGTCTATTTTCAATTTTCGATAAACGCATTAAAATTCAATTCTAATCTTGGACTGTGGGTCTTATCTTCTGCTTCGATCCCGACCCTCGTGACACAAATAATAGCAACGAAAAAATGTCCATCCAATAATGCAAAGCGTGAGCAGAAAATTTAATTTCAAGATTCCCCATTGTTTATCGCGGCAATCCATATGAACCCTTAGTCAATAGAACATTTTGAGATTTGCAGACAGATTCTCAGCTTTAGTTTTGGATCTGCGATATGAAATGAAAAATCTCCATGTAGTCTGTTATGTTAGTCTGTTGCTGAGATTTCTCAACCTCGCTCCCACCTCAAATTTTTTGTAGACGATATTACAATATCTTCTGCACAAGTCAGTCAAATGATGATCTCATTGTTTCATATAAGCCAATAAAAATTCTGGAAAACAAGGTAGTACTCGGGGCATTTCGTTAATATTATCTCTGGGGATGAGGTTGATTGTCTGAATGGAACCCGAAATCCGACTGGCAAAGTCCGTGGCTGACTTGAAGAAACTACAGTTTACAAAATTCTTTCCTCCTGCAAAATCAATGTTTGGCATTCATGACCTAAAAGGTTTATCCTACTTACTAAATTTAGGGTTGGTCTCATCAAGTTAAACCTTCACTAATTTAATGACAATCTTAGAGATGCCATGAATCCATTGTGTCCGACGCGACGGCATAGAAGATACTGAACATTTCTTGTTGCTCTGCTCCCCTTTTGAAGCAGCTAGACGTCGTCTCCTCCCTGAGTTGTGTGAATTGTTACGACCATTTGGTTATGAAAACCTTTCTATAAATAAAAATTTGTTGCAACTTGAAAGAAGTGGTCGGTTTAAATGAGATTGTTTACCACCCTTCTATACCTAAGGAGTTCACTAAATCCGTGTGCTTTCTTGCGTGTAATTTTTACGTGCCCTCATGCCTACTTTTCTAACGTGGCCTCGTGCCCATTTTATCATGTATGGTAAATTTTTATTGGATCTTATAAAATAACTTGATTGGTGGAAACTTAAAACTAACAGGGGAATCAGAGCAGCGGGGTTGGATGTTTTAGCCCCCAAATGTTTCTCAAGGGATGTTCATTTAAAGAGATATTCACCATTTTTAAAGTTAGTCTTATTTCGGTTGGTTAATTCTATTTGATAAAATAATTTCACAAATCTCTTTAAGAATTCTCGATATCGAAAAGGTGTTACGCTGAATAATTTGATAGACTAAAACTGGAACAAATTCAATTAGCATTTTAATTGAATAGAATTTTATGTTTTATGATTGTATTTACTTCGTAATGAACTTTACTGCTCAACATTAAACGAAGTTAAGACATTATTGGTAATGGGTTCTGCACAAAAATTCCTTCGACTCCTCTCGATGGAAAATATTAGTTATACTAATTACTAATTAGAAGTCGCCAACTTTACAAAGAAGGCCTTCAAAAAACGAGAATTTCATTTAATCCGACCAGTTTGGTTTTTTTGTATATTTGAATTTATTTGTCTGCTGTTCCTTTTGTTTTCAAATTAGAGTTTTTTTCGAGCTAAATAAGAGTTAATAATATTTAGAGTTTATCATCGTGTTAAATTAGAGTTAGAATGATTTAGAGTTTATCATTGTGTTAAATTAGAGTTTGAATGATTTAGAGTTTATCATTGTGTTAAATTAGAGTTCGAATGATTTAGAGTTTATCATCGTGTTAAATTAGAGTTCGAATGATTTAGAGTTTATCATCGTGTTAAATTAGAGTTAGAATGATTTAGAGTTTATCATCATGTTAAAATAGAGTTAGAATGATTTAGAGTTTATCATCATGTTAAATTAGAGTTAGAATGATTTAGAGTTTATCATCATGTTAAAATAGAGTTAGAGTGATTTAGAGTTTATCATCGTGTTAAATTAGAGTTAGAATGATTTAGAGTTTATCATCGTGTTAAATTAGAGTGATAAGTGATAATTGTGATAATTGTACCAATTAACAATAAGTGATAATTGTACCAATTCGTGAATAAAACATGAATAAAGAAATGTTCTGAAAAACAAACATATTCAACATAAATTTGAGGGGTATTTTTGTAGTGAGTGTGGTTTATGGTATACAATATTGTCATTGTTTCGTACAGTGGTAAGGTCATCAAGATTCAGGTTTCGATAAAATCAATTGTATTCAGTTGCGGTAACAAACTCAAAGTCGACGCACGCGCCACCATAGAGATAAGAAAAATTGTCTCGATTTCTTCACCCCTGTGTTGACTTTGGTGAAACTTTCATTTAGTTTAACATTTATCAAGAATGTTAGTTTAACTTGAATCTCTGTAAGGGGGGGGGGAAAGGATTCTTTTCCTGCCCTCCTCCAAAGAGAACTTGTTAGGCTACAAGAATGTCTGATACAGCAACATTTTTTATTATCTGATCCCCGCTCCTGGAGGGGGGCAGAACAACGGGGAACTGATACTTCTAGTATTTCAGTGGTCAAAATCCCAACCCTCAAGAAGGAAAAATGTGTCAATAGTCCCCACCCTCGGGCTTATAAAAATGTTGATTTTCACGATAATATGAATCCGCAGAGGTTGTCTTTTGAAATTTTCGGCCTGAAATTTTCGGAGAAATATGCTTCAATACCCGTGGGTCAAAGGGTGGTGGGGAAAGCAAATGATTGTTGTAAAAAGGCATTTGATCTTTCTTGCCAGAATAATTTTCTGAATCATTTTTTCTTGTTGCAAGAATCAGTTCCTTATCCTTATTCTTATTATTCTGCGTGAAGAACTCGGGAAAAAGTCTTCGCGCAGGCTAACTTCTTATTTGATCAATGGAATCAGTGTCATTTGACCCGAACGGGACATCCTGATATTTGGATACGGGTATTTGCCGCCGATATGGATGGATTTGAAGAAAGTAAATTCTCAAGCATAGGTATGATTTTTAGCAAAAATGCTTTAACGTTGGGTTAGATATTTAAAATGTTGGGTAGTTTGGAATGAAATACAAAATTAACGTTTGTTATACACGAAAATTTGAACTTTAAAGATAAGAGGGTTTATAAAATCTCAGCGCCACACTGCCATCTGACCGTGAGACGTGCACCCCAAGCTAATTGATTGTAGTGCTTCGAAAAGAACTCACAAACACTCACAAAATGTTTTATGAAGAGTAAAACGATATGAAACCGCAACACATGGTTGGTGGCAAGAACTTTAAGTTTATTTCTATTTTTGAAAGAGAATAATGTTTCATTACTGTTTTACTTTTTTTTTTGTATTCCTTTATTTACAGTTAGTACAAAAGTTTTAGCTACTCTCGTCGCTAGTCTGAAAAATAAACTCCTGAAAATAAGTTAAACTTTATAACCAAGTTTACTTTCCTCTCATGCTTTAATCTTGCCTTACATACTTGTTGGTCTAAAATATTAATATATCTGGTAGCGACTTAAATTTAATGGAAAGTTACTGTCCAATCATACTCTTTTTGCTACTAATAGCGTAATTGAGCTCAGAAATTAGTCAAGAATATAAATATATAGCGAGGACGTAATACTGTTTTACGCCATGTTTAAGCGGACATGGAAAAGCGGACATGGAAATTGGTCAAAAATACAAACACTAACAAGGGAAGAAACTATCCATCATAATAGTTCAAAAATATGAAAACATATGACAAGAAATTTCTTTTTTAATGTGAAACTGTAAACTGGAAAAAATATTATTATATTAAATAAAAATTGGCATACCTATCTGATTGCTTTTAGTTTCGAAAAAGGGCTTAAACTTTGTTTAAAATTGATTTGATTTTAAGCATTGATAAAGATTTTTAAAATATGAGGAAGTTAAAAGTCAAGAAAATTGATAGTTTTCATCCAATGTTTATGGTTTACAAAAAATCTCATTGGAATAGTCAGGAAACTTCCTTGTGAAATGTTCACGTGACAGAGGTGTATCTCTTGTCAGCTCTACAATAAACTAGACTTAAATTTCATTTATTTTCTCCACGATATTGATGTTACAAAATCTACTTAACTCGTTAATAGGGTAATCTAGTTTGCATTCTAAAGATGGATGAATAGATTTTTTTAAAAGCTTTCCGGGAAGACAATCTTTCCGCAGTCCACTTACGGTTTTCTAGACAAGCTCAAACTAAATTTTATCGGAGCCAAACTTCAGAAAAGAAAAGATCATCTTTCTTGACGCAAATCAGCAAATAGGCTATTTCTATGAAAGTAGGGAAATCTTTTTAAAATATGATAAAATGTGGTGGAAAGTTGACCTTTGCAATATACTTTTCTACATACTTTTCATTTTTAAAATCCATGCTGAAATTGAATCAGTGTTCATTAGAAAATAAACTGGCTTCCAACGAAAGAAAGAGTGGAGCAAACCTTGTGTGGGAATGTTTATAAATTCTTTGAAGGAAATTTTTCCGTTTACTTTTCTGAAATATTCCGCCATTCTACTGAATTTCGAATCACTCGAAGTTCAAAAGACAGTTTGGTAGTTCCGTTCGGGCAAGAGCAGTATAGGCCAAAAATGCTCATCATATATGTGCCCAAAATAATGGAACGATCTACCACCCGAAATCAAAACTGCAAGTAGCATCAATTCCTTCAAACATAAAATAAAAAGCTGCTACATGCAAAATTTATCAAAGAATAAAGATATGTTTGTTTGAATAAATTTAATTTGTTCGCTGTGATTCTTTCTTTTTGTTAGGATTAAATATATAAATGCACACCTCTAAAAGGGACCATCGCGGAATCAAGATCACCTCGATCTTTCCGATGTTATCCCTGCCACTCTACTAAAGTGATTGTCAGCCTCAAATAAGACCCAAATTTAAGAACACAGCAAAAACAATGCCTGAGGCTGAAAATGTTATTGTGTTATCTTCAAAAGTCTCTTGCTACATTCCAATTTGAGATTACATAGGAAGTAACATGAACATCCACTCGCTGAAATTGCCGATAAATAAGGAGACTTCCGGCTCAAATGTAAAGATGTTCTCCTAAAAAGGGTATAACCAAAAGCATAAAATTCAAACTATTTTGACCCAAGAATATCAGACATTTCTACGATATGACAGGTTTTTTAGTCGTGCTTTACATTGTCTGAGATTTGGACAAGTAAACACAAAAAGCATCGAAATCAATATTATTCAAAATAGTTTAAGAAATATAGAAAGCTTTTTTAATGATTGATTTAGATGGAACTAAAAGTATAAAATTTTGAAAAATAGCTACTCAAAAATATCTGACTGACATCCCGGTTTTCCAGAGACGATTTCCAATCCAAACTATAGAAAAATCCAAGACTTAAATCAGGATAATTCTTCTTGCATGGCAGAGGAGGAGGAGGGGGGAGCAATAAAATGGTGCGTTGTTCTGAGGTTATTAGAAAATTTAAAAAAAAATTCAGCGTGGCTGAGCAACAGATCTCAATTTACAAATACGAAAGCCAAATAATGTAAATTCAATAAAATATTTGTCTAGGACACTGAAAACCACTTAAATCATTAGGAAATAAATATTGGGTAAAAACTTCAACACACACCTTTTGGTTACTTCCCGAGTGTTCATCCAGCAAGCTCCAGTTTAACTAAAACTTATCCCTTCTTTCAAATTCAACAAAAACACGCCATGTGAACAAATTACTGAGAATGGAATTTCTATTTTTTGAAAGAATACTCTCACAACTTTGCTAAATATATAATGTAAACAATCAGGAAAATTCTTCTTCGGGGTCAAAGCCAAAGAAAGAGAAGGGAAGCAACAAACAAATGGCGCGTTCGTTGTTGTTCTGAATTTAAAGAAATTTTTTGTTTGGCTGAGCAAAAAATCTCAATTTACAGATATGAAGCCCACCGGGTGATTTTCAGAGAACTGAGCATGAAGAGACAACACAAAAAAATGGAAAAAATCTTAGGCCAACTTCCAAATCGACGATTCCGGTACAATATTTCTTGTTCTAGAGTTTCATTAACTGCATCGATCTTAGGGACAACATCAGACTTCATTTGTGTTTTAATACCTGGTTAGTTTCCTTTTCACGGTGATAGAAACTTCCTCCACATGAATATTGGAAACGGCACTGTTTTGTAATTTTGTGATTTTATTGTTTACAAATTGCCTAGTTTTCAATTGTGTCTGTGCCTTTTCTCTAAATAAATACTGAATTAAAACTTAGATAGATATGAACAAAAAACGCGTCAAAGCTTTCCAAAATATGGTGCACCTAGCTGCAAATTAAAAAAAAAAAACATAAATTCTCCATTATTTACGACATTCCTGGTTTTACAGAGTTCCCGATAGATCCTCCGGGGAATGATTCCTGGTTTTTTACAAATTCCAGGTTTTACAGAATCCAGGTTTTTCAGATTCCCCGATAGATTTCTGGTTTTACAGATTCCTGGTTTTACAGATAGCCGGCATTGACATAACCTAGACAAGCTAAGTTATTGACTGGGCAGTAAGGGTGCAGTAATAAGCTGTTAATTAAAACCAAAAAACCAAGTTATTTACGCTGATTTAAAGGAAAACAAAATTCCAAAGCACGCAGTTCACAGCAAGCCGAAGCAAAATATCAATCAAAGAAAAGATGAACCAATCAAACATGGTCCAAAGGCAGAAAAATATCAATACCTCCTCATCAAACGAAAAAAAACACCCACATAGAAGCATGGTTTACTGTTGCTTCATAGCATATTAATTTTTAGGAAGTCAGCAGTGGAAAACAGCCCTGAGGCAACCAAGCAATCACTTTGCACATTCCTTAGGAACTGTTTACATTAACCCACCTTACCGGGATATCTCGCCTAGGCGGGACGTTATTTTACAACCCGTTTACATGAGAAAAGCTCCCGAGACGGGATGAAATTTCGCGTCTTTTTTGTAAAACTTTTGGCGCTCTTTTTGAAAAACTAATGGGGCGTACAGATTTCAAAATGGCTGCTCACAGCTTGTCAAGAAAAGAATTATTGCTATGATGTTTATGTAGTTATCATTCTCTGTTAATCAAAGTTTGCAACATAAATTCTATTGATACCTCTTTGCCAACTCTTTCTTACGAATTTATACTGCGAAGAACGGCCAGCATCAAAATCCACATTGTATTGTTGCACTCGCATGTTGTTTTGTATTCGAGTAAACAGCTTACCAAACCTGCTACCATCTCTGGAGTCCAGCGAAACTAATTTTTTTTTTCTGACAGGTTGGCTTTCTTTGTATTTGGTTGTGAATCCTCCTCGAAGCCACAGCTGTATGCTGGTGATGGGGAACAAAGGCAATTAGTTCAAGTTTGTTCCATAGGTCGGCCATTTTGCAATTGCAATGTGCGAATAATTTTATCGCATGCGCATCGACTTTCATCCCGGCAAAGTGGGCTACCTCGACTGTTTCTGTTTACATGGAGAAAATTGTCCCGGCTAGACGGAATATCCTGCCATGCCGAGACTGGATAAAAACATCTCATTAACAATGGACCGGTTGAAATTCCCATGTAAACGCAAAGTGGAAATTGCATGTGTTTCATCCCGGCAAGGTGAGATATTCCGGCAAAGCGAATAAAATCAAATTATGAGCCTTCACTGTACTTTTTTAATGAGAAAAACTTTTAGTCAATATTTTTTGGTGTCTCATTTATTATTTACGTTAAGTACAAAAACTTTTGCAGGAGTTTAGAACTTGATCTGAAACACACTATGTTATTCAAGGGTATCAAGGTGGGTGGAGAGTAGCAAGTTTACTTAAAGTCAGACCAAAAATAAAAACAATCCAGGGTGAAATCATAGCCTGCGCGCAGAACTCTACAAATAAAGATCTTGTACATGAAGTAAACCAAAGCTGTTTTTATATAATCTAGCATGTAAATTGATTTTCAATCACAACATGGGTTAAAGGAACCTCAGTGTTTGTTCTCATACCTTTGTTTTTTCTGCCTACTTCTCTCTGATTTACCCGTTTTTTCAGTGTTTTTCGGCCTACTCTCTCCTGATTTTCCCTTTCTTCCCTTACACTACTTTTAATTCTCAATTTTTTTTTTTGTGTTGCCATTATGTGAGGTTGCCTCGTTTGCGGTGGGTGTATTCATGAAGCATCATGAAGTAATGCCATTTTTCTGCTGTTGAACAATGTGGTTTCTCCTCAAGTGCTAACAGTCATTTTACCATCCATACTTAAAGGGTAATACAGTCATGGTCACAGGGTCCTGGGTCCTGGGTCCTGGATCCTGGGTTTTGGTCCCAGGTCTGGGTCTTGGGTCTTGGGAAAATTTCTCGATGTGATATAAGCTTCGGAGCTAGACTAGGCACGCACGGGGATATCTGGAATTCTGAAAGTCTCAAACATTATCATTCTTAACAGAAATCTTGGATACGGGAAAATAATTGCTTTGGTGCAAAGGGCCTAAAAAAATTCATCCAAAAAAGTATCTTACCAATTTTTCCGGGGTATCACATCGGTATATCGATGTCGTAGAATGTCTTCTGGGAAAATATTAACGAGACTGGTCTAGTTTTGGAGAAAAATTCTGACGAATAAATCCTTCGTTTTCGTAGTTTTTTCTGGTTTTTTCTGGAGTTTATTGAGAAGCAGCGATAATAATTCAATTTTTAAAGTAATTCCAACATGTTGACAACGTTGAACTTTTGTGAAAGTAATTCTTGACATCACAGGTTTTCAGTCAGCTAAGTTTTAAAGACAAAAGAGCGATTTCCAAGGTGCAAGAGGCGTTTAAAATCCACTGACCTTTTTTCTGGCAAAATGTCAATTTTTTTAAATCAACAGAGATGCGCAGAGGCAAAGTGCTCTTTTCTTCTGATGAAGGTCAAAATGGGATTGTTAATATCTGAAAGACAACAAGTGACAGAAATTTCATTTATTGCTTCTCAATAAACTCCAGCTCTGACTTTGATTCCAATCTTGGCTTGCTTTACTGAAACAAGCGCATCAGTAGGTAAAGATAGAGGATACTGAAACAGTGACGTCATCAGTTTCAATATCCCCTATCCTTTAAACGTTTTTCTAGCACTATAGCACGAGTACTTTTTTATAATCTAACGTTATAGTGCGAGTATAATTGTAATGTCTAGTGTTATAGTATGAGTATGATTTTTTACGACTCATGTTATATTATTCCATGACGTCATGTGTCGAACATATGCAGAAGCAACGAAAGCATGAAATAATCACGAATTGTTTGGTAAAATAACGAGATGATTCTATGAATGATTTAAATACTTTAATGTTTCTTCCAACGAAGTGATTTCATGTTCGATTGTTTGTATCGTTATAAGTGGGAAAGTGTATACACTCGGATGATACTTTATCACATCAGCTATGTATTTTTCAAGGACATCCTCTTTCAAGGTATAGAGCTCCTTTAATTCGTTTTCAATACCCATATGTTTGATTATTAGTCTTCTAACAGGAAAGCATCGCTTGATTAAATCTTCAAAGTCTACCACGTTTGATTGCGTAGGTTTTGCTTCCATATCACAACCATGTATCATTCCATCCATTCGTCTTCTTTTCTCTAGTCTGTTTATTTGTTTAAACAACTGCATGTCAGAGCTTTTCGAAACACGTCTACTCTTTACAATATTTTGGTTTGAATGAGCTCTTCCTTAGCTTATTCCAATGACGTTGGTCTTTGCTTCGTAAATGATGATCAGATTTGATGTAAATTCTTTCTCGAACTGGTTTTATAGGTTTGCTTTGGGGGCATCGTGGCGAGTTTGCCACCCACTGTTCAATGCATGTTTTGTGGTAGACTTGATTGCAACGAGCGCACCCCCACCTTTGAATCGTTTCATTGTTCGTTGTTTCCAAACATATTAGACAGCGATCGCTCTCATTCAGAGTAATCCTTCGAGCTGAGGGGATATAAAACGAAAGTGCCGATAAGTTATCGTATCGATTATGCGAGCGAAACATTACGCACTCATACATGTGAATTCATACACATATTATGCTTTCATATCGTAATCTAACGATGTGATTAATACCTTATGCTATGTTAGTTTCTTGAAATTAGGAAAGTAATCAACATACCTCAAGGCGGTGTGCAGACAGGTGGCTGCTCCTCCACCGGAACGTGGTGCTCCGGCGTAAATTGTGCACCGATATCAGATGATTCTGGTGATGATGAGAGATATACTCTCCCAGGTGATGGTGGAATCCATGAAGCTAATGGGCTCTCTTCCTCTCCAGACGAGCTTAAAATCATTCACTTACTTCTTCGCGCTGTTGGTGGAGGCGAAGGTGTTACGAATCCCCACATCATTTCTCTTCTTAAGGGTGGTGATGGGGTTTCATATGGATTATGTTCTCTCTCGGTGGGTGTCATAATAAAATTATTTAGCGTGGATAATGATGGTTGCGGTAACGGCGGCGGTGGTGGTGTCGCTGGTGGTGGATTCGACGGCAGCGGTGGTGTTGTGACTGTGTTGTTATGTAATACTCGCATAAGTCTTCTCGACCTCCTCCTATTCCTAGCCCTTCTAGTTCTTCGAAGATTGGATCAATCTTCTGGTGATGAATGCATTTCTAATAAAATGAATAAAGAAATGATGAGTTATAAGAATAAAAAAGAAAAGAAAAAAAAATCATGAATTTTTCTTCAGAAATTACATGAAGTGTAAACTCTCATTTAATTTAGGCCATCATGAAGATCAGACGTGTTTTTGAAGAGCTCCTGAATAATCAATGTGTACTTACCAGCAATACTTGTAATGTTCGTGATGATTCTCGTGTTACCAAATGGTAACGGTGTTATGATTTCATACTCTTTTATATGTATAGCAATGTTCGAATATTTGTGATAATGTTCGATTTTCGAATGA
>JAYJMH010038576.1:0-15555 GCA_036873815.1 Phacellophora camtschatica | reverse complement strand
GGACTATTTTGTTATAATATGTTATATCTATTAATTTGTTTTTAACACGTCAGTTTGAAAAGCAATATTTATTGAAAATTTTTACGTGTATAAATATTATAAAATAAAAAAATAAAGTAAAAAAGTGTTTGTCTTCCGAAAATTGAAATTCAAACACTAGAGGATTCTTTCTTAACTCACGACGTACAAGACAATTTTACATGCTTGTACATTTCCCCAGCCTTGTTTCTTCGATCTGTTGTGGGCCTATCTTCCGTCTTGGCACTGGCGTCTTCAAGAGGAAACGAGTAAAATACAAAAATTAAATTCTAGAGCCCAAATAATCTAACAAAGCTAATTTAGGTACACAATTCTATTGTTTTTATCAAAACAATGGTTTTCATTAAATTGTTTACAAATTTATCAGTAGACAATCGATCGTCATTGTTTTAAAGTATCATCTTCTTGAAAGAAGTAGGAGCGTTGATTCTACACCTATGGCAAGTGCTGCATTCAACTTTGTTTTAAAATTTGTTAATTGATTCGATCACAGCGCCACTAACGATAAACATAATATTTTGTGTTGTTGTCTGCTGAAAATTCCGATATACATAAATAATGATAAGCTATCTCCTCATGTACAACCGAGCAATCATTTCATCAAGGTAAGGCTAGTTATATTGCTGTTTTTTTGCAGAAAGCAATGCTGTGTTTTTGCAGAAAGCAATGCTGTACTTTTGCAGAAAGCAATGCTATACTTTTGTGTTTTGGAAAACTATTATGGCATGATTTTAATTTCGTTGCAGGGATTCATCTTTCAAGTAAACCTATTTTAAAGTAGGCAACCATATAGAGGATAGGCATCCATTTTAACTGCTTTCAAACATTCAGATCTAATTGAGCACAAAAGCATCAAAAATACACTCATCTTTTTAAATAAAAAACTTGCTATTAAAAACAACAACTACTGCCTAATAGAATTAGAAAAAGTTTGAAAAACAGGAAAATATAAAAAAATATTAAATTGTTGACATTAATACAGGTAAAAAGTTGCCAATTCTTTTCTCGACATTTTCCCAAGTGACTCTGTTGGCCAAGAATAAATTTATTTATTAATACACTCTGCTAAAGTTGGACTCTTCATAAATGTTTCTAAAACTGAATGTATGACAACTGATAAAAACAACGACCAATACATTACTATAAATGGGAAATAAATAAAACAAGTTAATCAGTTTGTCTACCTTGGTCACAAGCTGTCTGCTACGAATGATGGAACCGCAGCAGTCAAACATGGAATTGGCTTAGGGTGGGCTGCCTTCGAGAAAAACAAAACACTGCTCACATCAACAAGAGTTCGCTATCACATTAAAGCAAAAATCTACCAGACATACATACTACCTGTCGTTCTATATGGGCTTGAATGTGTGAATTGGACAGCAAAGTTAGAACAACAAATAGAAACATTCCAAAACCACATCATGAGATTTATGAAAAATCAGACTAATAGATCATGTGAAAATCAAAGAGCTCCTAAACACCACTACCCTCGACCCTATCATGTCTGTAATCAAGAACAAAGTTCTTAAACTCTTTGGGCACATCAAAAGATCAGAATTCGGCCTGTCACGACTCTGCCTGGAAGGCATGATAGAAGGCAAAAGAAACAGGGGAAAAACACGAAAACTCTGGCATGACAACATATATGCCTGGACTCGAATGAACCTCCACGAGTTAAATACCATCATCAAAGACCGTAACCTCTGGAAGGACATATCACATGTTAGTGCGCAATTTGCCAACAGCAGAGGAAGCGAACCATGATGATATATATGTAACTTAGAAACGCTACTTTTATTCTAAAGTCCCAAAGATAATCTTGTTTTAATTGTTTAAAACGACAGTAGATAGTGCAGTAGTTTTTCTCACCTCCCGGGGAGAGAGAGAGCAGGAGTAATCTTATTAGATTTTATGTACAGGGATTTTATGTTTAGGTTGCCAGGGATTATCATTTTTAACAAAAATTCTGAAATTGGAACATTACTAAGCTATTTGATGAATCTTTCTATAAACTGAACAAAATTCTAAGATGAATCATTTTTTTCAGTTTAAAAATTCCGAAATTGGCTTGAAATCTTTTAGGTAGGAACATCCCCGTACATGATGTACGTTAGATAGCTCGCCTCGCCATCTTCGCATCTTTGTCACCGATAGATCGACAGTTTCATTATGTTATTCTTTGCAAGAGCTCGCGTTTTAGTATCAGATTTAAATGTCAAAGAATGCAAAAGTTTTTAATTAAATTGTGTTAAATCCACATACATAAAATACCAACCTTTATTTATTGGAATGATGCTTACTCCAACACTAAGTCTTCCACCTCCAAGACTGACAAAATGCGGCTGCTTCGTTTCAAGTTTGACAGCAGAGCCAAGATCAGTAACGTCAAGCGATTTTTCCTGAAGCAAAAACATAGCCTGCTTTGAAACAACATCATCAAAACATCACGCAAGCTTTGACAGCAAAAACAAGCCTGGGAAAATGACTCACAAAATATAAAATTGAAAAACGTGAGGCAAAAGCATATCTATCTAACCATATGATCTAACATGATAAAGAATAGCAACATATTTATCCAGTCTAATGTTTATGTCTCCATGACAACAAAATTTGGAACAGTAGTTTTAACATGAACAATTACAAGGTTTATTTTATCTAAGATTGCAAATACAATATCAGGTTTCCCAATGATAAGTAGTTTTCTTCATAAAACGTTAACCTTGATACGTAAAAATTCACCGCTGATATTTGATCTTAATCAAAGCTGTCAAGTCCACAAAAGATAAAATTGAAAGGTTAACCAGCCTTGCATGTGCATTAATTTAGAGCATTGATTGAAAAACAGAAGAAAAAAAAACAACTTTTCATCTATACCAGTACGAGAATGAAAAACAAATCGAAACATAAATGCTGGGAAAGAGTTATGCTCAGAGGATAACGGAAAGGGGGTTAGGAGACCAGCAAAGTTAAACAATTTCCGACGAAAAAACCAAATTATACCTCAGTAGTTTTACGCTCAGTTACTATTATTTAAAAACATACTTACACCCTATATACGTTAAATTTTATTATGAAACAAATATTTTCCTGTGTGCTAGGTTAATAGATATTTTTCTGTGTGCTAGTTTGATAGAATTTCCCATAAGGCCGCAAAAATTCTGAGGAAAATGTGTTTTTGCGCAAGTGTGTTTTAAATAATGGTAACAGAGCATGAAACTACGAAACTTTAATTTGGCATATAGCACACGGGATCATTTAAGATCTTTGGCTAAAAAGGTCAGCAACAGAAAGACAAAAAACAATTGCTAAGAATTTAAAAAAGAGAAACTTGATAAAAAAGTCAGTGAAATGACTGAAAAAACAAAGCTATCTTCCAATAATATCGCAGCTTGCAACTCAAAAATAAAATTTGTTCATAGGAATCATGATTAAAATCTTACAATGACATTTTAGCAAACACTACGTCACGATTTAAGATGAAACTATCAACCTGAATGACCCACTTAAAGATATATTCCAATCTTTGTTCATTTTGAATATGCATCAAGTTTGATAAAAAAATGCACATAAAGAAATACCAAAGAACGAGTGTCCTGAACAGATGTTTAATTTCGTTGAAAATAAGTAAGCCCAAAATAATCTGTTAGGGCCTGTCTACAAGTAGGTAGTCTGTCAAAATAATCTGTTAGGGCCTGTATACATGTCGGTATAGTTATCCTAGCTTTCGGTAATTTCTTAATTCTAAATTCTAAATTCTTGTTTCTTTTAGTAATAAATCATAAGAAAAACAAGACTATTCTTCAGTCATAATATAACGGACTATAATGAAATCCTAAAGTTAATTACAAATAACGAACGGCACATTCTAAAATTCTATAAGTTAAATGTTCGGTAAATGTTGCGTCACATTAATGAAGTAATTTAAAAAGAAAAAATTTAGGATATAATTACGGTGAATGTTTCGGAACTAAATTAAAATATGTCTTTCCAAGTTCATTTAACGAACTATTCAAATCCATCGGTTCCCGAGTGTTAAGTCTAGTTATCGACTTGCTTTCTAAATCGTTCTGACTACCGTTCCCATTCTGGAGCATTCTCTACTTTCATAAAAATGTTTTGAAAGTTCAGTGGCGTCAGGATCATTCTTTGCATTACTTTTGTACTTCTTGAAGCGTTGGCTCAAGGGAGTGGATATGTAACCTACGTATATTTTATTATGTTTGGTACATTCGGCTGCATAAATTAAGTTCTTCGTCTGGCAAGAACCACCAGAAATGGCACAGGTCTTTCTGCTAATTTTATTTTGTAAAATATCTGTTTGCCCCATGTTTTGGCATAATTTGCATGGTCTGCCGCGTTTGTTTGAATTGTTCTCTGTGCATCGAACACTAGGACCAGATTTGACTTGTTTGTTTTGAGATCTTACCGAGTGGCTTTGAATATTAGGATTACGGCGATAGCAGACAATTGGTGGTTCTGGAAAAATATCTTTTAATTTTGGAAAAGAGTTGATCATTAAATAATAATAACCAATATTTATACAGGTTAACTTTGTTCAGAAGTATAAACTATCTGTTATCAAGCAAGGACCTATGCTAACCTATCGATTTACTAAAATTTAAAAAGTATTTGCATAAAAATAATTAAATGTAAACTTAAAAGATAAATGTCAGTAGACTCATTGCGTTGTTCGTAGAAAGTCTATATCGCTTCTTTTTGAATCGTAGGAGCGAGATTTCATCGCGGGTTGTTT
This sequence comes from Phacellophora camtschatica, assembly GCA_036873815.1. Lineage (NCBI taxonomy): Eukaryota > Metazoa > Cnidaria > Scyphozoa > Semaeostomeae > Ulmaridae > Phacellophora > Phacellophora camtschatica. The sequence goes on along the minus strand of JAYJMH010038576.1, from coordinate 10,763 downwards.
TTTCAAGTCGGTTGAAAGTACGAGCTCCCTGGTAGGCAAATTACTTTTTCCAGTTTTAGTCAGTACTCTTGGCAAAACAGTAGAAAAACCATTGCCTCTGGTGTTCATCTCATGCTGATGGTTTTCAAAATAACCATTTTGGTCTTAAGTTAGTAGGCTATGGAACGATTTAAAGACACAAATGGCCACCCTCGTGTTTTGTATTTTCTCAATGCTGTTCCGTGAGTCTATTTCTGCTCATGGGCTAACAATTTTGGTTGCCCTATCTTGTATATATTACAGCTCGTTTATTCTTCCTTGGGGAAAAGCAAGCTGCAATGGGTAACAGTGCGATAACAGTGGTCGCATCATGGTTTTATATATGAATTCTGCTACATATGGACTGACTTTTATATGGACTACATATTTTACTCTGGCTGATGCTTTTTCGTAGGTAGACATTCCCAAAATGTTGGTGAAGGTTTAAGTTATTATCTAAATTTACACCGATATATTTGCATAATATTGTTTCGTTAATTGTTTGATCGTAGCTATATTTTAAAATCGACTTTCGGCTATTTAGACATCTTTTTATGCGATACATACAGCACAAATTCAGTCATTCCTTTTTTCAAGTTAACAAACAAGTTATTTTCATCTAGCTCGGCTGTAGCCCAATATTAGATTTTCTATTTCGTTTGAGTTCTTTCTAGCATAATGATATGATATTAACTTTTGTGAGCGAAACATGAATGTCGTTGATTATTAATCCAAAAAGAAAGGGACACAGGATTGATCCTTGCGGGAAACTACATACTACGTTTTCCTCGTATAAGCTGGTATTATCGAAAATTATTTTTTGTTTCCTGTTAAAAAGATCATCAATTGTAATTTGTTGTCGTGTATACAAGCATGCCAGGGTAACCACTGCACAAGGGTCACTCTAGATGACAGATAGGGTTGCCTAGCAGCCGAGTCTATATGTTCCCTTGTTAACACTCTGGTGCTAGGGATAATTAACCTGCCCGGGCCAATTTAAACTGTTTTTGTAGTATAAACGCTGCTAAGCATCGTCGCTTCTTCCCTGTAGTTCGCATAAGTTGACCCTACTGCCAGGGTTACCCTGCCGGTGAAATTTTCCTTGTAAATGCAAGCTATCATCAAGCTATCATCAACCCTACATCCTTGTAAACAGGTCCTAGGTATTAACTGAAGTACCTCGGAAAGTACATATATACTTAAATTGGTAATTTAAACCTGTCTAAACTTTCTGAAACGTTCCAGGGCTAGAGGGAACCTATATAAAACTCTTAAAACGGTAAGTCATAACAAAATGATAATGCATGAAAACCTTCAGATTATCAGCTTTACGATAAAAATCACGGCTATGAAAGTTATTTTCACATTTTGGTAGACATTTTGAAATGTTTTGCTGAATATATTTTCAGATATCTGATAAAATTTGAATAAAAATAAAAAAAACTCAACGGCCATATCTCATAAGGTTTAGCTAGAATTCATCAGCAGAAAATCCATCAAAGGCACATTGTGTCCCCTTGTCCAGGATCAGCATAAAATATTTGTATTAGGTAACATATTTGTATCTGCACTCAAACATGTGACCATAAACATTTGTATACTTTGTTTGAGGAAACCAATTTTTCAGTCTAGAAACTGACATATCTCGTTCTAACATGAAATATATAGTGACTTCTTACTTCCATCAATTTCTGCGCTTTGCTCCATTTTTCCTCCCAAATTCCAGTAAGCCTCTGCATCAGCTCAGTGTCCCTTTGGAGCTTCTTTTGTGCTTCCGTCATTGGTCCGTGTTTTGCCTGAAATAAGACAAGCATTTTAGATTTGTTCTAAATAAATTTGTTTACTCACTCGCATACAGAGAAGATCAACATTTAATGTACCAACTCTGAAAAACTCGTTTTTTGACCTCAGGCAGCTGTTCTCCCTTTGGTTAACCTAATCGGTTTTCTATTGTTCTGGTCAGAATTCAGGGTCCAAGCTTCCCGGGAAGTGGTTTATTTAAAGGTGATAGACTTTGTTGTACAGTAAGGTTTAGATACCATATCCTACAGGTGTAGCAAACTATGGAACTTCATCATTGTGGAAATTAGATGTTAAAAAGCGTGAAAATTAAAAATTAAGTTACGCAAATCACACTATAAATTTAAATTACGCTATTGTTCTGCTTAATAATGCTTGGTAAAATCGATTTTGTTGCTAATGTAAGCATTGATTTATGGATTGCAAGTGGCTATGAAATGGCAGAAAAATTTCCGTTTCAATACGGGTATACGTTGGGGACATCTGCAAAGTAGGAGAAACAGAAAGCTTACATCTATTGTTATTGTAAACTTTTTATATTGTTTTTTGCGTTCAAGGGGGTTCAAAATAGGCAAATTAGTGCGCATGTACTTTCTGGATACCCCCGTTTGAAAACTGACTCTGACTCTCACTTTTGTGGACTTCTGTAGTGACAGCTGAAAACATTCGCAAAAGTTCCTGCACCTCAATATATTTAACTGTCTCCAAATATGAATTGGTTTATCGACCTTGAAGAAAGAATCCACGCAAAAAAACACAAATAAATTACCTATTTCTCGTATTTGCACTTTTAAAACTTAGTGCATTTGGTGCATTTTAAACAATGCACTGTTTTTGTGTACATTGCTTAAGGTGAGCATTTTAAAAGATATTTTAATTTACTGTTTAAAAGATATAAAATTAAAGAAATCAAGTCTAGCAATTCTAAAACTGCATACATCAATATTCGAGTAATTAATGTTTGTAAAACTACGGTTTTTATCTCAACGAAAATTCAACATTTATCCTACACAATTTATGAGCGTAAGCAACAGAGTATTCCAAATTAAATTTTTATAGGAAACATAAAATAAATTGTAACGGGCCAATTTTAGATGTGCTTTCGTATATCACACTATCACAAGTCATCGAATTTCATCAAAGTTCGTGGATTATAACCATAAACTAACCAAGAACTGTAATTCATTAGAACTTGCAAGATGAATGTTAAATCAAAAATAAATCGAAGGGCAATCTAAATTTATTTGACAAAATATGAAATACTGTACCCAGAAAGGCATATTTAACCGGAATTAGCGCAATTCGTTGCAATTTTATTATGATTTGGCAGTTAAGGCATTATGATTTAATCAGCCAAAAGCAATGATAATTACTCGCAAGACCACAAACTCCGATTAGGATTTTATTTAGCATCTCAATAAAAAATGTGAAGTAGATCAATGGCTACATGGTTCTTGAAAATGTTTCTATATTCATGATCGTCTTTTTCAAAAACATAACAATGAAAATTAATTGCTGTTACTGTGATTGAACTTGCAAACCGAATGCACAACTGTCCCAGTAAAGCAGTTTTGCGGTTCTCAACTCTATTTGTTATCGCCATTCCTTTTTCAAATGTCAACAGTAAACTGCTGCACTGTGAATCAAGAGCCCGCCACTAAGAAACGGTTTTTTTGAAAATCAGCCTTCTTGTTTCTTAATATTTTGGCAAATTATATTGAGTTGGGCTGATGTGTGCTGCCAGTAACATAATATAAAAGAAATAAAATACCCACCTATCATTTGAAATGATTTCCATTATTCAAATTAACTTTTTTAATAAATTTTGGTAAAAAATCAGACTGTAGTTTCTTATAAGTCAGTTTCTTAGTGGTTTGCTGTATTCCTGGTTTCAACGAGTTAGCAAATTAGTTTAAAATGGTGGGTTTTATTTCGTATAAACTAAAATTCACCGAGCATTTCAAGCAATATCTGCCTTTTACCAAACGATATTTGCAAAAATGATACGTGAAAAAAATGACGTTAGTGTTGATAATAAACATCTCACCATATTTCAAAACTACAAAACTTTCTTTTCACAAAAAAGAATCGTTGAGTAGTTATACCAGCGGAAATATTCTTCTAAGTCAAAAAATGCTTGCATAAAAACGCGGTGTTATAAACCAAACCTTTGGCATCGAGACACGCACCGCACCGCAATGTAAAATTCTCAACATCAAATGCAATGAAAAGAAAACATTTGTTTGTTGAATTCATGTACATTAATAATATTAAAGATGCAATTATGAAAAACTAAAATCTTTGTGGCCGCTTGTAAACATTAGCTACTTCTCTTGTAAAGAAAATGTTTATTGAAAGACTACAAGGATGTTTGTGTTAGAAAAATAGGATTCACAGCATCAAGATGTATGAAAATAAGCTTCTGAAAAACTTGCATAGCATGAAACATGAGAAAACAAATTAGTTAACAGGTGGTTCTAATTGCTAGTCCCAAATAACGGGCAATAAATTTAACATTGTCAATACAATTCCTTGTAATTCTGTTAAAATTCGATCTCATAACCACAACCAAAAGCTAATTTTGGCATGACAATCTGACATAAAGTTGCTTTCTTTAGAATAAATAAATAATGCAATAAATAGATGGAGGCAAGCAGCTTTTAACAACTAAAAATTGAGCTCTTGTAGAGATATATGAGTAATTGTCGAAATGAGTTAGTCCAGACTAATCGTACTTAGAGTCCTTGGAGGATGCCCGAAGGCTCATTTTCGCTTAAAGACTTCAGCATTGTAGCTAAAATATTACGCCACGCTTGAACTCTAAGCAGAACGACTGGTGTTGCAAAGTAAAGACTTCCATAAAGAACCAACAAATATGAGAGCCTTGAGGCTGAAATTTTGCATCGCGTTTTTACGAAATTGACTTTAAAAGAATAATTGTTGCAATTGTTTGGTCAACTCACTTCTCCTCTCTCCCCAAGTTATGTTTTTAAGGGTCTCAAATAAGAACCTTTGCCAAGTTTGAACCCAAACCTATAAGTTTTTATGCTATTTTCTATCTAAATTTATCATAAGCAAACTGAGATGCAACTTTCCAACATGTTATGTGATTGGTGTTAACTTCGATCAGCCAAAACAATGCATCTTGGAAATGCGCATCTCTCAGTTATTATCTCTTTTTTATTTCTATCTGTTTTAATCGGATGTCAAATTTACAATTGTTTACAAAATTTTCTAGTTCTAACTCAAATGACCTCTAAAATGTCATACAAGAATGAAATGGGGTTATATTTTCAAAATAGCAAGTACTGTTTCAAATAAAGAAAGTTCTCAAAAAATGTGTCAATCACGTAATAGTCACTATTCTTCTGGTAAATAGTGAATATAACCTAAAATGAATAGCAGGTAAATCCTAAAAGTATTAAGTTACTTGTGGTTTTTTTTAGTTATCTGAGCATTCGATATCCTATGAATCTCCTTTTATATTTAACTATTGAATTTAATAAATTTAATATTTACAAAGTACCAGCACACCAACAAAAAAATTAGAATTAGTCAAAATTCAAGCTCGCGTCATTATATAGAATTATGCCATTCAATACTGTAAAAATACTCTTAAGAAATCCTCTGAATTTCCAAAAAACTAATTCCACAGAAACCCAAAAAATTTAAAACAATAATAGACACAAAAACGTAAACATTTTGCTGAAAATTTACTCATAAAAATGTAGAAGACAATTAGAACGAGTAAGAAATAACGAAATTTAATAAGAAATGTTAAATTAAATGCAGAGTAAATGAACTGAATCTCAAATTAAAAATCAAACCCGTGTAAAACGTCCTCAAACAATACACCATACATCTAAAAAGAACCTTCACAGCAATCCAGAGCACCTGATAAAAACAGTGAAAGCGCAACAACCTCATACATTAGCATAATCACCCTCCGCCCACCGCCCGCCCCAAACACATATGTAAATACCTTTGTTTTAGATTTCTCTTTCAGTTCATCAATTTCTGCTTTCAATTCCCGGATTAACTTCACATTTGAGTCCTGGAAAAAAATTGAAAATAAATATAAACAACACATTTGTTCTAATTAGCAGAGCACAAAGCCAATGAAGATCTTGACGCTAAAAATACTGACAGTCCTGTTTCAAAGCAATGGAAAGAACCAATGAAACAATCTAAAAGTTGAAGAAAAAATACCAAAAAAGCTCAAAAGCATTTTCTAATCCAGTCGAATTCAGCAATGACTTCCAAAAGCATCAACAAAACCACCTACACAAACAAAATAAAATTAGTTAGCTCATCCATCAACACAACCTTATGGTTTCTTGTGTTTTTACGTTCTGGCTAGCTATCACCAAAAGATCTCGTGCCATATGTAATTTTCCTACATCACAGTCCCTTCGTGTTATTTTAAATAGGATGAAAGAAATGGTAAGTATGTTAAAAATATAGAAAAATGTATTAATCAATTTCAATGGACCAGATTTGTCAAAATAAGTGAAATGTTGCAGAGGAGGTGCTAAAAATGTTAGAGGAGGTGCTTTTACAATTACAATTTTCACAATATTCTAGTTTCTACTTAACGCCCGACATTTTGGTCCTGATAATCAATGCATTGAAGCCAGAAATATTGCAAAAATGCCTTCACTAGCTTCAAACAAAAGGTTTTAAAGTAATGATTTGTATAACTGAAAAATCAAACATTAAGTAAAAGCCAGCAGATCTAAAAAATTATAAGATCATTTTTTAACATTTAAGCCCCGTTTGTTTACACATCAGGTACACTGACAGTTTTCATGATCGGATTTTTGGCTTAAATTCTTAAACAATGAATGCATGTAAAAAACCAAACAGCATACTTGCTGATAGCAAGTTCAAGATAAAGCTCAGTAAATGTATTACTAATACATGAAATGTATATAGAAAATAGCATTGAAGAAATGTTTCTAAACTAAAGGACGTGACAAGCAATTGCTCGTAAAGATCTGTCACCAAAATCTTTTAGCACCAGCAATGACATTTACAAATGGTTTAATGTTTTTTGAATACATCATTTGAAGCAAGTAGCCCAAATATGATCTAAAATCAGCTAACTTTCTGCTAGAAAACGGTGCATTTGATCTTCAAAACTCTCTACGTGCAAACAGTTCGTGTAGGTTTCACATCAAACAAAAGTATTAAAAAACTCAGTGCTTAGCATTAACAATTTATCAATGTAAGCGCATGTTAATCAAAAAAATTTAATGCTTTCTAAAAATGAATGAAAAAGACATACCTCGTTGATAACGGGCTTGTTTATGATGTTTCTCACCATGCTGCCATACTTCAAGCAGTTAACTGTTTCTTGCACTGACCTTTCGCTTGATGATATGCAGCATAACATTAAGGTCTGACAGTTACCACCAAGAGTGTCTTTCAGTAACCAAGTCAGCACCTGGCAAAAATTGAAACTATTCACATGCAAAAGCATTACTATCAAATTGTGCAGTAGAAAAGCTAATTAAGTTTATTAATTAACCTACTCAAAAGATTAATTACGTAAAAAATGACACTTTGAAATGCAATTTGTTACGTAATTTTAGTTTGATCTACCTTGCGTAATAGCATGAGAAAAATATAAATATATGGTCTTTGTGCAATTTTCCATTGCGTAATGTTAACCTATTTGCTTTCGTGTGTAAAAAACGTGACATCGAAAGCATCTGCTTCGCCAAACGCCTCTCCACATAAAGGTACGGCCAAACTGGGCCACATTGTTAGCCAACATGAGCAACATTTCAAACTACCTGAATGTTGCTCAAAAGTCGTTGAGTTTGGCCACCGTGTCGGCCAATAAATTCATGAAAAATTTGTTGCTCAAATGTTTCAGCATGCGGAAACATATGTCGGCAACATTTGTCGTTCACCAAAATGTTGCTCAGTTTGTCAAATAATGTCGAGCAAAAATTCAACTCAATCAGAAAAAGAGAGATAAATTGCAATTTGCAAATGTTCACGATTTGCAAAAGTGGGTGCCGAACATCCAGAAGGTTTCCTAAGCCTGAACAATTTTAAAATATAATGACGAAGAAGATGCTGTTTATTTAGAGAGCAATAAATCGTCTGAAGGCGAAGAAGATGACAAGATGACCAAATCTCTCCTTTTAATTTATACTCCCTATTCTTCCTCTTCTTCACAATTTTCATTGTTGTCTTCCAGAGCTTTGAGCAAAACTAAGCAGATTGCTACTTTTTAAATATTTGCCCTAGCTAACTTAGCAAGAAAGAAAAAGGGGGAAACCAAACAACAAAAACAGTAGTTTGTTGCTCAGATGCTCCTCGACAAAGTTGCCCAGTTTGGCCGACAAGTCTCGGCAATAAAAGTAGAGCAGCAACATGGAGCAACATTAACTTACATATGTCACGCAACAATGTTGCCCAGTTTGGCCGTTATTTAACTATTTTAATTTCTGAAGAAAAAAAATTGATATCAGAAATGCAATCTATGTAATTTAAATAAAAATATATTTAATCATAGCATCGATTTAGAATGAGGAAGTAGAGTTGCAGCGAGAATCCAAACAATGCATACAGTTGTGCACATAGTTTTAGCCAAAACGTTTTACTTAAAGACCTACAGAATCTCGATATGGCACAACAGGATTTCCCCATTTGCTCATTGTTGAATTAAAGCTTCCATAATTCTGAGACGCCAGAGATGTAATGACATCATTGAGTACCTCCAGTCCACCTTTTGCCGCTTCTTTGTCATTGCTATCCTGATCGATTTCCCCATTTGTGGTGTGATCATTTACTTCCTAAAAAAAATTATAAACTACCATTTAAAAAATGACAATAAATATGATATGACGTATGGGCCAATGAGATAAAAGAAAAACAAATCACAAAAAAATGAGTGCAACACGCTTGAATTTAACAAACAAATGTATAGTTTAAAACGCACTTCAATAAATTTCATCGTTAATGATGTCATATCTCATTTGATTGTGTTAGTTTACATATTGCAAAACATTAAGTCTCGTAGACTGGATAACAGAGTGGAAACGATGCGCGCATGCGCACTACAAAAATGCAAAACAATACAAAAATACAAATCCTAAGCTTCAATATGTTTATTATCTTGATGACGCTTTTAGAGTACATGAAACGTATGGTTATTTAGACACTAAGCATCTGTTTATTTGATGAACAAAAATTAAATTTATTTAAAATTAAAACCTTTATAGGACCAGTTTCACAAAAAAGAGAACACTAGATATTTTCTTCATTGAAATATGGAATTTTGATTTCACGTATCAAAACCCTTATCTATTGAAGCACTTCCTTTGGCCTATCTTGGTGACCATAAATTCAGAGGCACATCGTTTTCGCTTTGTCAGACTGGATAAACAAAATTTAAGCTTGTGAAATAACAATGCTTTTAGAAATTAGAAAATAAGCCCTACTTACTCGGTAGCACCAAAATTGTTCAAACACTCGAAAAACTACTAAAATTCAATTTTTTTCTAAATCTTGCAATTTTTGAGTAGTTTAAGTAGAAGAAAAGTTAAAATTCTTCTCCGGATATTATGTATTCTAGTAATAGCTCAAATTTAATGTATAAGCGACAAGCAAGCTGGTTGTGATGCGTGTTATCAGCTTATCAAGTAATAAATAATCGTCAAATTTCTTTCTGTCTTTCATACCATTATACCTCTCTCAATTTCATATTTAATAGAATGTGTTCTAATAGAACACATGTTCTAAGTGTATTCAATTAATGGATAAATACTCTTCACAATACTCCAGCATTCCACTGGGGAAAAATAATGAAATTTCTCGTGGATTCTCGCTGTAAAATTTTAAAGTCCAACAGGAATAAAAATGAAATCTAACTCCTTGTTGGGGAAATAATTTATTATTGTTAAGAATATTTACCCCTGCTTAAATTTTCCAAAATCACACAGCAAAAATTGCATGACATCTTCTTGCATATTTAACAAAAGCAATACATAAACCATCAACAAACAAATATTTAGATCAAAGTTGTTCACATCAAGTTTCAGATCAGATATATGAGCTCTAAAATGTTACAACTTGGTATACCAAAATTTACAACAAAAGAATAATTACTGATTTTTATCATTTCACCTAGGGTTTGCTGTGCAAACAAATTGCATGGAATTTGCATGATAGGCTATTTAGTAAAAGAAATTTTCTGCTCTCAAACAATGTTGATTTCATGCTTAATTTATGCATTTTAAATTAAACCTAAGAGTACGTAAAACTTTTGACTCAACTTAAAAGCGCTGTTTTCAAATTGTATGTTTGAAATAGTCTACCGGATGAGTAGCAAGGTTTGAACGTGAACATGAAGTGGATTTTTAAAATAAAAAAAGGCCAACTCATCAGTAAGATGCTGACTTAGATTACAAAAAGGTCTCCAGTAAAATCGGTTGTCGTTCTGCCTCGTTCGAAGACCACACAGCAAATGGCGCTGCGTAGGAAAAACGCGGTTACACTGCGGAAGAACAACATCCATTCGCTCCGAGGTCTTGACAAAAATTGTATCAATGACAGCCCTTTGCCTCGCCAAGGCAAAACGCAAAATGCAACAGCTGGACATCACAACAAAAAATATGTAATGGACATTGATGCTAATTAGAACAGTGATGATGTTGAGCGATGATGATAAGAGTGATGCAGGAACAAACAGAAAAATGAAGACGATAATACGTCACTTTCTTTAATTCTTCTTCAAAATCTGAACAAAAAAGTTGAATAAAATCTCCGAGAAACTCGCAACATTTCAATTGTTGATAATCATTTTGATATTTCCATTCCATGGTTATTTTGAAGAGTGGCGGTTGAAATTCACAGGAGACTGTGAAACACAGGTTGCAGGGGTGGAAAAAGTAGCGGACCACAGCACCAATGGTCCCAGAAAGTTTTTG
>JAYJMH010038565.1:0-10974 GCA_036873815.1 Phacellophora camtschatica | reverse complement strand
AAAATACATTGTAAAAAGATGAAAATGGCATTACGAAGTGCATTGCAGAAAAGGCTGATGTCATCAGTGGCAAATGACAATACAGCGTGAACGAAGAAAATAGTAGTACCATGTTTATATCCGAAGAAACGTTGGTCTAATTAGCCGACGATAAAAACGCAATGTAAAAGAAAGAAATAGCTTTACAAGGTTTATTAAAAAAGAAAGGCTGATATAATCAGTCTCAAATGGAAATACAGCGTAAAAGCAAAAAGAGCATTACGAAGTTTATTCGAAAAGAAAGGCTGATATAATCAGTCTCAAATGAAATTACAGTGTAAAAAGATAAAAATGGAAATACGAAGTTTATCACAGAGCAAAAGCTGATGTCATCAGTGGCAAATGAAAATACAGCGTAATAAGAAGAAATAGCATTACCATGTTTATTAGAGAAGAAAAGCTCACTTTCTTTATCACAAATGGAAAGACAGCGTAAAGAAGAAATAGCTTCACAAGGTTTATTCAAAAAGAAAGGCTGCTATAATCAGTGTCAAATGAAAATACAGTGTAAAAGAAGAAATCGCATTGGCAACTTTATTAGAGAAGAAAGGCTGATATGATCAGTCTCAAATTAAAATACAGTGTTAAAAAAATTAGCAATACCAAATATATTAGATTAGAAAATCTTATGTAATCCATCTCAAATTAAAACACAGCATAAACGAAGAAAAAAGCATTACCAATTTTTTTATAGAAAAGGATATCATCAGTGGCAAATGGAAATACAGGGTAATAGAAGAAATAGCATCACCAATTTTATTATAAAAGAAAGGCTGATATAATTAGTGTCAAAATACAGTGCAAAAAGATGAAAATGGCATTACGAAGTTCATTGCAGAAAAGGCTGATATCATCAGTGGCAAATGAAAATACAGTGAAAAAGAAGAAATAGCATTGGCAAGTTTGTTAGAGAAGAAAATCTTATATAATCCATCTCAAATTAAAATACAGCATAAAAGAAGAAAAAAACATTACCAATTTTAATATAGATAAAAAGCTGATAACATCAGTCGCGAACGGAAATGAAAGGTAAAAGAAGAAATAGCATTACCGTGTTTATTAGAGAAGAAAGGCTGATATGATCAATCTCAAATGAAAATACAATGGAAAAAATTGGAAATAGCATTACGAAGTTCATTTCAGAAATGGCTGACAGCCTCAGTGGCAAATGAAAATACAGCGTAAAAGAAGAAAATTGCAGTACCACATACATACGAAAGACAGTGTAAAAGAAGAAATAGCATTACCAAGTTTTTTCGAAAAGAAAAGCTGATATAATCAGTCTTAAATGAAAATACAGTGGAAAAAGATGAAAAAAGCATTACGAAGTTCATTTCAGAAATGCCTCATATCATCAAGTGGCAAATGAAAATACAGTGTAAAAGAGAAAAATAGCATTATCAAGTTTATTAGAGAAGAAAAGCTGATAACATCAGTGTCAAACGAGAGAGCAGCAGACAACTTCACAATAAAATCATTCAGCGGTAATTTTAAACGAAGTACCTTGCCGAAATCTCAATAGAAAAATTAAGTGAATTGATTAAATTTGACGTAACAATCAGTGAAATATGTATAAAATCGCGAGATACTACTTTATCAATCATTCGTTCAGGAGAACGAAACAATGAGGACGGAAAGCTGTTATGATAAATCGCTAATACTAAAAGAAATAAAAAAAAGAAAACAAGTTCAGTACAGAACATAAGCAGATATCATCAGTCGCAAATTGAAATACAAAATAAAAAGATGAAAATGGCATTACAAAGTTCATTTCAGAAATATGTGATATCATCAGTGGCAAATGAAAATAGAGCATAAAAGAAGAAAGTTGAAGTACCAAGTTTATTCGAAAAGAAAGGCTGATATCATCAGTCTCAAATGGAAGTACAGCGTTAAAGAAGAAAATAGCAGTACCATATTTATATCTGAAGAAAAGTTGTTCTTATCAGCCGACGATAAAAACAGAAAGAAAATGGAAGAAATAACATTATCAAGTTTGTTTGAGAAGAAATACTGATAACATCAGTGTCAAATGAGAAGAGCAGTAGACAACTTCACAAGAAAATCTTATATAATCCGTCTCAAATTAAAATACAGCGTAAAAGAAGAAAACAGCATTACCAATTTTATTATCGGAAAAAACTGATAGCATCAGTCCCAATTGGAAATACAACGTAAAAATGAAAATTGCATTGGCAAGTTTATTAAAGAAGAAAGGCTGATTTAGCTAGTCGCAAACAATAATACAGCGTAACAAGTGGAAATAGCTTTTCCATGTTTATTACAGAAGAGAAGCTGACTTTATAAGTCGCAAAGGAAAAGACAGTGTAAAAGAAGAAATAGCATAACCAAGTTTATTAGAGACGAAAGGCTGATATGATCAGTCGCAAATAGAGATACAGCGTAAAAATAGAAATAGTAGTGTCAAGTTAATTTGAGAAGAAAAACTGGTAACATCAGTGTCAAATAAAAATACATTGTAAAAAGATGAAAATGGCATTACGAAGTGCATTGCAGAAAAGGCTGATGTCATCAGTGGCAAATGAAAAATACAGCGTAAGAGAAGAAACTAGCAGAACGAAGTTTTTAACTTAAGAAGAGCTGGTCTTATCGGCTGACGATAATAATACAATGTAAAAGGAAAAATAGCATTGATAAAATCAGTCTCAAATTAAAATACAGTGTAAAAACATGAAAATGGCATCACGAAGTTCATTACAGAAAATAAAATGCAATTATTTTTACACTGAAATAAAAATGCAGTGTAAAAAGAAGAGAAAAGCAAAACATGGTTTATATCAGAAGTAAACCTGGTCATAACAGTCGCATAAAATAAAAAGTAAAAACAAAAAGAAAAGGTTTACAAAGTTATCACAGAACAAAAGCTGATATTAACAGTAGCAAATAAAAGAAAATATCAGCATCAAGGTTATAATATAAGAAAAACTTGTCTTATCTGTTGCAATTCTCAAATGAAAATACAGCTTAGCAAAAGAAAATAGCAGTAGCTAGAAATTCTCAGAAGAGAATCCGGTTCTATCAGTTGCAGATAAAGTAGATATAAAAGGCATTACATAGTTTATTAGAGAAAAAAGAGCTGATAGAATCATTCGCAAATTAAAATATGGAGTAAAAGAGGAAATAATAGTACTAAAAAGTTTATTACAGAAAAAGGCTGATATCGTCAGTCGCAGACAGAAATACAACGTAAAAAGATTAAAATAGCATTGCGAAGTTTATTACAGAGCAAACGGTGATATCATTATCGCAAAAGAAATACAGTGTAAAAATGAAGAAAATAGCATTACTAAGTTTATAACAGAAGAAATGCTGGTTTCATAAGTCTCAAATTTAAATACAACGTAAAATAGGAAATTAGAATTACCAAATTTATATCCCAACAAAACATTTTATCACAAGTGGGAAATGGAAATACTACATTACGAAATTTATTACAGAAGAAAACCTTATATAACCAGTCGCAAATGGAAAAAGAACGTAACAAGAAGAAATAGCATAACTAAGTTTATTAGAGAAAAAAGCTGTTATAATCAGTCTCAAATTAAAATACAGCGGAAAAGAAGAAATTGGAATTACGAAGTTTATTACATCATAAAAAAGCTGATATCATCATCGGAAATGAAATACAGTGTAAAAATGAAGAAAATAGCATTACTAAGTTTATAACAGAAGAAAAGCTGGTACCTTCAGTCGCAAAAGGAAATACCTCGCAAAAGAAAGAAATAGCATTACGAGGTTTGTTTGAAAACAAAAGCTGATGTATTCAGTCTACGATTAAAATACAGAGTGAAAGAACAAAATTCCATTACCAACTTTATTGGAGAAGAAAAGCTGATTTAATCAGTCGCAAATGGAAATACAACGGAAAAAGAAGAAATAACATTACTAAGTATATTAGAGAAGAAAGGCTGATATAATCAGTCGCAAACAAAAATACAGCGTAATAAAAAGAAATAGCATTACCATGTTTATTAGAGAAGAAAAGTTGATAACATCAGTGTCAAATGAGAAGAGCAGCAGACAACTTCACAATTAACAGATTCCGTGGTAATTTTAAAGGAAGTACCCTGCAAAAATCCAAATAGAAAAATTACGCTGAATAGATTAAATTTGACGTCAGAATCAATCATAAATGTAAAAAAGCGCGAGATACTTATTTCTGAATCATTCGTTCAAGAGAAAGAAAGAGTGTGGATAGAAAGCTGTTGAGATCAATCGCAAATAAGAAAAGTGCATAAAAAAGAAGAAGTAAAGTTCAGTACAGAACAAAAGCTGATATCATCAGTCGCAAATGGAAATACAGCGTAAAAAGAAAAAAATGGCATTACAAAGTTTATTAGAGAAGAAAAGCTGAAATCATTATTCTCAAATTAAAATACCAGCGCGGAATGAACTTTCATAAGAAGATATCAAGTCAATTCCATATTGATGAGTTGAAAGTCATCTTTCTAGCTTTTGGAATTTTTTGCAGCAGTGGTGTTTGAGCAATGGACTGATTTTTGATGAAGATGAAGTATGCACAAGACGAAAACCTTGAAACAACTTTGAAGTGTTTGGATGTCGTCAACTTCCATACTTTTGGCAATTTTTTGCTGCTAGTTGTATGAACTATGTATGAACTATGGATATTTATTTGATGTTTTGTGAAAAAGAAAACCAACACTATTTTTACTTTATTCTTCAAAGGTAGGATTTCGGACTAGGATTTAGTGATAAGATTCTGGACCAGTATTCTAGGTAGGTGGTAAGATTTTGTCAAGCCATGGTTTGACGTTTAGTGTGGACGAGACATACACGAGAATGAAACTTTCACAAGACGATTTCAAGTCAGTTTAGTACTGATGTTTTGGAAATCCGTTCAGTTTCAGTGATTTTTTTCTATTTCAACGTTGACATTTTTCATCAATTCCTGGACTGACGTTTGGTGAAGATGAAACATGCACAAGAAGAAAACAATCAAACTGTCAGATCATTACTATTTTGAAGTATCACCAGCTTAATAATTTTGACAATTTTTTTATGCTTGTTCTATAAACAATGGATATATCTCTGATCAAGCCATGAGTGAATTAGGGGACAGAAAATTCCACGAAGCAAAGTTTTTACTCCGTCAAATCAATTTGCTTGTTGTTTGGCGAAAAAGAAGACCAAACAAGAATTTTGAGTAAAGTACGTTACATTTATTTTATATTCTTTCAGATTTTGAACCAGGGTAGGATTTAGGTATCTGGGGACATTGGACTTCTTCTCATTTTGGTCTTACGTATAATTCTTCTATCAATAATAATCCGCGTATATAAACCTGCTGCTCGTATCTCAATCATGACTCTGTAACAAAATTACAACATGTGCATATGTGTCAATCAAATACTTAGTCACGTGATATATTTATTATCCAATTGAATCTAGAACATTATATAACGTTTCGATAGCGCGTTAATGTACCGTGAATTTCTTTATCTGCGTGTCTTTCGTACCTGTGCGTTTTTCCATGCTGGAAGTCTTTTGATTAAGCCATGGCTTGACGTTTGGTGCAGATGAAAAATGAACGAGGATGAAAATTGCAATGAAATTATTAACTCAAAAATGCATGACCATATAGCCTGGTCCCACTACTGCGGGTTTCTTGGTTTATCGTGCGATAAGTTTTAATCACGATAATCCCCAGTGTGAGCATACAAATTATCGCGTTAAACCCGAGAAATCGTGATTAACCTTTTGTGAACCACGTTGAAGACTTCAAGACTAAGGCGGCAAGAAAATTACCGCTTTCGTGATAATCGAGATAAACCCGCAGCATAAAATTGCGACAAGTTATTACGTATAATAAAAATGCATTGTTTCAAAATGTATTTGTTTGTTCATTCAAATCCATTCTTTCTAATTACAAAAGCAATCCATTTTTTATTTACTATAACAACTAGGAACTAATAATAATAGAAGGTAAGTTTCTTTACTTTCGTTTTACATAACTTTCAGCTGATCTTTTGAAAATTTCGCTTTGTGAAAATTAGCGAAAACAGAAGAGCGGCAAAAACATTCAAAGAGTTGTGAATTATAAACAATTACATTAAATAAAATTACATATACAATTCGATAAAAAGCCTGTTTCAAAATCATTTAAATGTCTTAACGGTTTCAGAACCCCTCTAATTGACATGGTTGAATTTACACGTTATTCAATCCCATGTTTATCATCCTTTTGAGAATATTGCTGTTTTCTGCAGATTTCATTTCTTTAAATTATTCTACACTTAAGGACTATTTGTGCAAAAAGTTACTTGATTTGGCCTATGATGAGATATGTCATTTGGGTTTCCTTGAGAACGATTAGAAGAATCTGCATTAGTTAACATTCGAGAAAATGAAACTTTGAACCAGAATTTTCCTCTCTTCAAAACCAATGAAAGATTTTAGCTTTATAAGCACATGTAGCTCAGTTGCGGCCTTTATGCAGATATCTGACATGCGAGAGTCAAAATTCGGTTTATTTTCAATTTGGACACCCAATAGTTTAACACTTCGTGTCCGTTTTGATGTTTTCCCCTTGCATATTAAAATGATTAAAGTCAAGTCCGCAGGTGTCTTTTCTATCCTAGGCTTGACAAATTTTTGGATTTGCAATCATATCATTGCTATTAAACCTTCGATAGCCACATTTGATTTCTCTTCCAATACTTCAATAACATCTTATATTGTGTTGGAAGAGTAAGCCAATGTATTGTCATCAGCACAAGACTTCCCCTTTTGACAAATAGAAAGAAATCGTTTATAAAAAAGTTGAAAAATAGGCCCTAACAATGAGCCTTGTGGAGCACCTGAAAATGTATTTTTGAATGTGCTGTAAGTGTTATTTATGCGTTCATTCTGTTGTCGTCTTTTTAGATAACAATATATGTAAACCAATGAGTCTTCATCAAATCCATACACTGATAGTTTTGCTATGAGTGAGTCGTGTGGAATACAATCACATGCTTTCGAAAAGTCCATCAGGACAGCTCGCACGATACGGTTGTTATCGAGATTCACCCCCCAATCCTCAATCAGTTGATTTAAAACACGATGTGCTCCGTATTTCTCTCTATAGGCAGCTATACATATCGAAAGTACTTTGTCTAGATAAGATATTATTTGATTTTTCATCACTTTGTAAAATATTTTTGAAAAGGTGTTTGGATGCTAACTGGATGATATAGTTCTTCTCTGCTGTCTTAACCTCTTGTCTGTCGATCGCTTCTGAGGGGGTATTTGATCCTCGCCCGTTGATTTTTTACAGTCAATAAATTTTAAGAGTATTTAAAACCTCACTTTCATTAACTTTACGAAAGGAAATTTATTTTCTCGATTTTTATAAATAGTTTCAATACTAGGGTGGTTTTTATATTTATATGCTATGTGGTCAATAATTTCCCGATCATCGTCTATCCCCATTTCTTCTGCCACCCTACCAGTGAACCCAGCGCTTGCACTGTGTCCTTGCAGTGCGTACTTCGCATTTGTTTCACAATTCCGCAAGGCCTACAACACATTTCAAATCATTGTATCAAGGGCTTAGTTTGCTCCTCCACATCATCTTCGTGGTCTGTTTGTATCAAACCTGCCTGGACGCTCCATGGCTGTTCCTTTCCGGATGCAAAAAGTATAAATGAAATTGCGCCAAATGTTGATATTGCTGCTGCTATGTAAAATACTTTTTGCCACTGTTCACGTGTTGGCTGCAAAAAAATACCTTCTGATTATGAATTGCTTACGTATTGTTACAAAGAATGGGGTGTCATTAGTAATAATGAACAAGCGAGTTAAATCATATTCGTTTCAATACCGATCAAACATAATCAGAACTTCTAATTAAATCACTTGGTAAATGAACAGTAACAGGGGATGTACACGTGAACATTTAACAGCGATTCTATTTATCTTTTAAGCCTCTTTACATAGTTACCCCACTATTATAAAATCTATAATATTTTCCATTGTGCCATCTTTAAAAGGCCAAAGAGGGCCAATGAGTAATAAAGCAGACTTGTGACTTATAGGCTTGTCCCAAAATATTGCACTATCTCAACAGAATATTTTACAATTTCCTTTCATTAATTTTATAAAAGACTTGTTTTTGAGACAAAGATCCTTTACATTACAATTATTTAAAAAGGGCAGAAAGTTTGGTCAACACTACCTAGTTTCTTATTGGGCGATTTTGCTCTAAAAATTGCATTCATAATTCCAAAAATTTAATAAAAATATCATCAAGAGTCATAATTCCGCAAATCTAATGAAAATACGGGGCATGATTCCGTAAGTTGTTGAAAATTTTCGAATAAACAAATTTCAAAAAATTTCGAATTTCTTTGTTCTCCAAAAATCTAACATTTTTTCTGCAAGCATATCTGTTGATTTTGAAATACTATGCGTATAATTCTGACTCTATAATTATTCAACAGTACTCATAATTCTCCAAAACATCTTTATAATACATAATTGCCCATTATTTCGTAAATTTTCCAGGGAAAATTACCCCTAAAAGTGGCAACCAGCAACATGTTAAGTTACCTCCTCCCCCCAAAGGATAGGCACATTTGTTTTAAATTTCATCTTATTTCATGATAATTTCATACGATAGATAACTCAATGCCGTGGTAGAAATGAAGGATTGATGAGAAATTAGAGATACCTTATTCTCTGTCAGAATGCCAACAACCATGGGCGAAAAAATTCCTGAAACGGTCCCACCACTGTTAGTAATTCCTTGTAAGACACCTGCGAATTTAGGAGAAATGTCTAGATGATTGATGGAGTAGCCAGAACTTGTAGCACCAAGAATTCCAACAGCAAGGGCCAACAATGCAACAGCCATGGATATTTGATTGCACCCTTGGAAACTTACAGCAATAAGCAAACCGGCGGCAGAGAATAACGCTGAAATAAAATGTGACAAACATTTTAAATTTAACATCACGATGATTGTATATTATGTTTAATGAATATTTCAGACAAATTGAAAGCGTTATTGGGGAGCTGCTCCCTAATATTTGGGATTTGGGGATGAGTTTTTGCCACCCATGCAGGACGGTTTTCGGGCCAAACTTTCTCTATGCATGCCTCAGGAAAGACACATTTGTTTAAAAAGCAATTTATTTCTTATTTTGTAAAATACTGTAACGGCAATGTAAAGTAAGGTATTTTGGGGGCTCCCTTTATCATAACAGGCTCTAAACTTACGAAATTGTTAAATGTATGATCGCAATCATTTGGTGGCACGTCCTTCGTATTTCGAGACCATGTACTCCAAAAATAAAAGGAAAATGTTACTTTGAGGCGTATCAGAAATTTGAGGCGTATTTCCTCTTCCTCATGTAAAAATAGGCATTATAGTTTCTCGTACATACCAATTGAATTTGCAAGCTTCCTGACTGTTCCAGTGCTAAGTATATGATTGTGACGGAGATAATCAGCCACTTGGCCAACGATAATAGTTACAACAAAGTTAACCAAATATGGAAGGGCTGACAAAAGGCCGTTCTATAAAAGAATTTATTAAAACAACTGAAAAACAATATTTGTGTTCATAGTTTCAAAGACTTTTTCAAAGATCAATAATAATTACAGTCTTTTTGCCTTGATTTATATTGAAATAATAGTCAGCATTGCATTGCTTAATAAACATGTGACGACCTAATGCAAATGAGAGATGTAAACATGGAGCAATGCAGAGTCTTAAGTTTTATTTATTTTTACTTTTTACTTCTGCGAAGGAGAACGTATTTACCTCCGCGGAAGAGAATGTTATGAGGATTAAATGTTATTTTATCCGTGTTAACAAGGGACTGGGTACTAATTATTATACATTTAAATTGCCACGTTTCAACTCGAAATCGTAATTTCTATCAGAACATAGACGATTAATACAAGGATGTTGGGAAAAAATAAATTTCGTCCCAGTATGACCCGATCTTACGCATTGCGTTGTTAGGGAACAGTCAATAATTTCGTGCCTGGCATAGTCAATAGAAAAAGAGCTTTTTCTATTTACTATGGTTAGGGTAAGGGTTCCCCCATTACATACACCCCTTATTTAATCTCAGGACCAATAATCAATATAATTTTAACATCCTCCTCTTACCCTCCGCAGAGGTAAAACCATCCTCCTGCGCAGAAGTAAAACAGCAAACGTGTCCGGATAAATCCATATAAACGTGTACTTTTAACTAAACTTCCAAAGAGCTATCCACTTTTTGGACACATTTAGCCAAAATGTACGTTCTCTAACTTAATGCGTGACATCTTGGTAAAGTCTGTTGGCTTGACATACAGTAGAAACCCGCATGTAAGAACCTTGTCATTTCTTGATCAGCTTAGTAAGGTTCTCAATAAAATGCAAATGTATTGATGTTTCAGAAAGTTTTAGCCGAAACAAGAGTCTTAAGCTGGATGTTTAAGTCGTTTTGCATTTCAACATTTGCTTTTTAGTAATTAAAAAATGTTTCAAATACTACGTACCTCTTGTATTGGAAAATTGAGTACTTCTTTAAAATACAATGGAAGACAAGTAAGAAATGTGTAATACGTCCAATTATTGCACATGTTTGAGATAAATATTCCTAAAACCGGCAGAGAAGTGAATATATCACACCAAGGAATTTTTGGTCGTTGTATCTACAAAGAACAGACATAATGTTTTTATATTAAGGTTACTGTGCCCCTTCAGACGAAAAAAAAATGGATTTTTTGTTTTTATCATATTTTGATAGTTCAGTCATTGGATATCATATCTTAATAATTTAATTCCACAATTAACATTGTTTTTCATGAATTTTTAAGCTTTCAAATAAAAATACCCTGTTTTTGAAAATTGGCGGGAAAAGTACTTACTCAGATCAAATCCGACCCACTTGACCACAGAGTTAATACGCACAC
>JAYJMH010038554.1:0-15561 GCA_036873815.1 Phacellophora camtschatica | reverse complement strand
GAACGTGGCAGAGGTGACCCATTGACAATATTTGCTTTTCGCTTTACTTCAAAGACGCAATGAATGACTCGCTAATCTTTTGATAAATTCTTTCTTTCGTGAACTTGATAGCTATTGATTTCTCATGTACTATTTTGAGGGCTGCAAAAGGAGCACATCTACTTCCTTTGCGATTGGTCAATTTAAAACGTTGCATAATACCCAAGCAACCCATGCATCAATATTGACTTTATGCAAATTCAGCTCAAAATTGGCAAAAATATTTCAAAAATTCAACTGTAATTGTGATGGGATATTGACGTTTATGGACATTAGCAAAAAACGTTTTGTCTAGCGGAGACACAAAATTTGTGCTGATTCATTTGATGTAACTTAGCTATTATATAGTCAATTTTGCCACGGAAAGCATCAAAATTTAAGCTGAATTTTCTTCTGTAACATTCATGTTGAAACAAAAATAGCAAAAATTAACCTGCTCTATAACAGTTTTGCAAATACATGTTTGATGCTTCTAGCTTGATGAATTCGTTCTAGTTGTAAAATGCCTAAAAACATACTTGTATGTTGAGATTCCGCATGTCCCTCAAACCTAATTTTTTTTATCTTTAGTAATTTAGTATTTTTTTATCTCATATCTTTCAATATGAGAATTTTAAAGTTGTAGCTTTGTCGTTCCGTACTTGACACTTTAATAACCATTTTTGGTGTTACGATTGATATTTTATGAATTTAATGTAGCTACAGCAATAAAAAGCATGCACAGTTACGTTTTTGCACCATAAAATCGGTTCTGTGTGTCAAATATTTTCGACGAAGATATCGATCGTTGGCTTGTCATTAGTGGGATAAGAATTTTGCAACACGGGCGCTACACCGTTGATCTAACGTACCAACTTTTAAGAAAAAAATTGTAGCACACCGTTGCCCCTCGCGGAATAGTTTGATTGTTTGCGTCTAGGCTAAACTAAACGTATGAAAAATGGGGGGAAATTAACGAATGCAATACAACGAAAAGACCCTCGTTCTTAGAGATTTGGAAAAATTCTGATTCGACCAACCTACCTGCACATTTTACAAAACTCGATTTTATAAAACAGACACCGAAACGATGTATACCATCTTAATCGGTAAGGGTTACTCTTCCAAATCATCGGTTTCTCCCCGCATTTTCTCTTTAAACAAAGAAGTTAGTATTTTAGATCGACGGTGTAGACCCCATCTTGAACATTTTCGTTTGAAATTTTAAAATTTTTAAACCACTTATGACAAACTAACAATCACTATCTTAGACAAAAATATTTGGCGAACAGAACTGTGCACGTTCCCTCCCGTACTTTATATTCTGCGATTTTTAACATTAGCTTCGAAAGTGTTTTACATTGCTACAAGATTACTTTTTTAAATTTAAAGTATCATTGCCTATATTTTGAAAATATTTTTGTTGGTTAAAGCTATGTGTTTCGAAGCTAAACACTCTCTGTGAAAGCGATGGCTCGGCACCTCTGTTGGAACTTGTAAATATGAAGCCCACAACCAACTCAGCTGTCTATCCTTTCGAGGTCGGTTAATGAGTACCTGCTCAGCTGAACATTTTTGAATAAACAAAGATGAGTTTTTTATTGATGGACTATACTGATGCATTTGATTGATCTAAAAAATTGTTTCTTGTCGTAGATTGACCCCTTTATTTGTTGGATGAAAAGTTGCTGGCGCACTTATTGGACATGGGTGATGTGTTTGTGTGAGTTACATGCTGTTATACCGAGCAACGTATTTTCGATATTCCATTTAATTCTGTAGTTATTGCTGATATCAAAACTTTAAACACGTATTTTTGTGGGAGTCAGAGTTTGTTGAATCCTGTCTTTGTTTTCATTTTCATTTTTTTAAATCGTTTCTTTAAGCGCTGCAACTCGAAATCCGAAAAACTGTTATCTCCGTTTGCAGGGCTGTAACTCGAAATCCGTTAGGCTACAAATTTGAATTCGTACTCAGATTTCAAAACACGGACTGGAAATAACTGATTTTTCTTCAAATTTAGTTGAATGCCCACGGATAAGGGCAATATTAGTTTCAAACTTTAGACAGGTGAACGGGGTCGTAGATGACAGGATCATATCCAAAACTCTAAGTTTGCCCTTGGGACGTCATTTTATGCACAATTTGAGACTCGTAGTCTCACGGATTCCAAGCTGCAGTCCTGCAAACAGAGATCGTTTTTTGGGGTCACCGTGTGGTATTTATTTCAAAATACAGTATCTCATGATCGACACATTCGTATAAAAACATGCACACACTACCCTAGGCACCGTTTTATCTTTTTTATCCTTTTTGTGTCAGTTCGTTTTTAAAATACCATCCCGAAAACACTATAAAAATGTTAAGGTATTTACATTGCTCCATGAAAACGAATCGAAAACGATGAATTCTCTGTCTAACAATACGAACATGGCTTACAGTATTTAGCACAAAGCAAACAAGTTCCGAAGATAGTTCACAGCAATCAAAATTTGCCCGAGTACGGCATTGACTTTGAACGAATCGGCCATGTTATGAATTCACTTTTAAATTGGCACGCCAAGTTTGTTCTTTCAAAAGTATCTGTTTTAGTGTTTACACTGCTTATTCCCTTTTCAAAAGTCTAAGTTTTCAAAGTGTGTTTTCGTAAATATCCGTTTTCATAGCAGAGCAGTGTGGGCCCTGATCTAAACAATTTCCTATGTTTTTACGTTTTCGTTCACACTGGACCCTTCTTTTCTTAAGAAGTCGCCATAGATTTTTACGCATGAGGCTTCTGGTTTTGTTTGGACATATTTTCGAGCTTTCCAGTTTTGGAATTTTTTCGTTCCTTTCCTTCGTTCCTTTATATAAGTTATTGCAAGTAGTTATTTTAGCGGGTTGTTGCATACTGACTGTAGAAAAAATTACTCTGAAAACAGGAGCAAGAGGGATTTAATGCCAATGCACCTTGGTAAGAAGTTTCTGTGTTGTGGTATTATTATGTAAACTTTGCATCGTGTAATTAGTACGTATTAGCACGTACACTGTTCATAGGCTAATGCACCAATATTTTAACCACCGCGCACTTCAAGTATTCATTAAAACATTACAGCAGGTTAAGGTCTTGTTTATTTAATTTTTTATAACTTATTATCCGCCATATGCGACTTTCATCTATGTATGGAATTCATCATGAAGCGAATTCCATTCATCGGGAAGCAGTTGCTTCAAATAAGTTGTTGAACTATTAAAAAGTTTCTTGACCAGTCATCTTTAATCCTGGCAGTTTTGATTATTGAAATGGCCCTGTCCGAAAGACGCTATAAAGATTTAATTTTTTGAATAAGTTAGACTTCCCCAGATGAATTCTGAATGCTTTTATGCTGACCCAGCATTAAAGCATTGTTTCTCAAATTCATACCAATGTTTAGAAAATTTACTGCCTTCAAAACCATCTTTATCGGCGGCACACCATTTTTTGTCGGAAGATTGATTAAGACGTCGAAGTCGTACGAAGCCTTGTTTTTGGAAGATAACACATCAAAATTTGTTTACTAACGAAGACTGAATTTTGTACAGCAGTGAGTCACACCCAAACACAACTAATTCTATTTTTATACGGACAGTCAGTGGGCTAGCTATTCTTTTGTCCAGAGGAATGTCGAGCACTTTTATGTATTCTGACTTTGAACCAAATTTTTCCCAAGGCTTAGTTAGTTTTCTATCACGTGGTATGTAGATTTTGGTGGTTAAAGACCCGAATCTAGATGCGCATTATAGCTTGTATGTTGCTCTTTGTATCACAGTGGACAAGAGGATAAAATTGATTTTCGGATTCGTAAGTGTTTATTTGCCCCTATATCAAATGCTTGCGTAGGAGCGTAGCGTAGAACAGTTTTTTGTTGTTGCTGTGAGTGCGTTATTTCTCCCCATGTCTTATGCCCCATGGTATCACTGCATTGTATTGCTCTCCTTCCTATGCTAGCCTAGTTTGAAGCTTTGCGCAGGCTGGTCTTATGTCAGCGAACCACAATGTGGGTAATGTGGACATACAAACGTTGGAGGTGTGTCATTATGCTTTGGAGGTAGTATGCTTTGGAGGCATTATGCGTTAGGTGGTGGATACGAACGTTTGGGGCAGGGAATTATGCTCGCAAAGAATCCACCATTCAAGGCAAGATGCCCCACTTTCAAATCATAATACCTCACCAAAACGTTCGTATCCATCACAGTAAGCGCATAGGCTTAGAGCTTGTCTTATGGGAAAAAATAAACTTTTGTTAAAGATGGAAAGTCGTGTTTTATTAATAATTGAACGTCTGCAAATGTTTGTATAATAAATGCTTGTATATTTGTCATATATAAAAAAATTTGCGTGTAGACCCGATCGTGTCTGTAATTCATTTAGGAGAAAATTCACTTGTTGTCGTGTTTTTGTTTGCTTTGTCTTGGCGGAGTTTTGTCATTTTCAGCTAAAATTCAGATACAATAATATTATTTTATGAACAATCTTTTTGTCTGCGTTTTGTACAATAATTCCAATAAAAACAAACAAATAGAGTAATACAAATTGTACTTCGAACAAAGTATAGAATTTAAAAAAAATTATGTTTTTAGTATATTACTCTATGTATTGGTTTGTTTTTTTATAACATAGTTGGTTAGAGGATCCATGGAGGATACAAATTTTTTTTGAAGCCGAAAATAACAGGCAAATTTTGTAACAATAGTGAAATCATTATGGTAAAATTAGCATGCCAATTTCAAAGCGATTAGCGATTAGCCAATTTCAAAGCGATTAGTATACTAAATTAAGCTATTAAGTTTCCCCTAAAAGTGTGTCAACAACAAAGCAGTATTTTTAGGAGCAGGTATGTTGGGGCACACCCTTCTATTTCAAAATCTTGGGGCACATCTGACCATTTTAAAAATATGGCAAATCCTACCCTTGGTACTATAGCCTCAAAATTTAGAATTAAAAGAAAAACAATAATTGAAAATAAGGGGAAAAGGTGCAACACGATTCTCTCTCTCTTCTTTGCTTTGCTTTTCCTTTCTTTTTCCATTTTATTTTTTTGCTCTACCCAGGGTAAGTAAATCCCAAATTAGTTGTTTGTTGTCAAATTGCTCCCCTACTAAGCGGCCCAAGTCAGAAAAGCTCTGCTTCACTTGGGTTGCACAGAATACAAAAACGGTTTTAAAAAATACTTTAATTTCTAAAAATAAAAGTTCATTCATTTTAAATTCATACTGACAGAGTGAATTACATCTTTCGCTTCAGTCAGGAGGAATACCAGGCGGAAGAGCGAAAGCGAACTAACGTTGGCTTTTTTTTATTATATAATTGGCTGGTTTTAGATTTTAATGGAAATTAGTTGATGGCCGAATTATAGATTTAAAGGTTCTACGGGGGACAAAAATTTTTTTTGAAGACGAAAATAACAAGAGGCAAATTTTGTAACAATAGTGAAATCATTATGGTGAAATTGATACGCCAATTTCAAAGAGATTGGTCATTGAAGACAAAACGAAAATTTCAAGCAGAAAATCAAAACATGGCTTTGTATGTTTTTATATCGAATCGGAACCATGGACTACAGAACTACGGAACAAAGAACCATGGACTACCGGCGGATGAGAATATATCGAATGTCTGTTTTTCGCGCCAAACAACAACAACTAAAAGTTCGAGCGTAATTTTTCATGGTGGTCAGTGTTGCTGTGGTTGAGCCAGAGTTGCTTTTAAACTAACTGCATAAAGCCAAATAATGCATTAACTTTTGCACATATGACTATCATTACCAGGTATGATTGAATAATTTTTAATTTGTTTTCTCGATGTACGAGCACCATCATCAAGTCAATACATGCCATGAAAGAAAAGGAAGGCGGCGGGAGAGTGCGGCCGGATTGCCAAACAAAATTAGAATCTTCAAAATGCTGCTTCATTCAACTTAGTCTAGTCTAGTCTAGATTTAAAATCAAAACAGCATTATGTAAGTAAGCTTTGTTGATAGACTATAATTTATTAATGAAATAAACTTTATTGTTGTTAACTATAACTATAAGGAAATATAACAGCGAAAGGATGTTTTTAAATTTAAATTGCTTGAATCTTAATGAATTGAATGAATTGAAAATGAATTGAATCTACTTCAAGATGATTTTTCTACGCAATTTTTCAAAATTATCTGCTACTATCTGCAGTGTCATCAATAATTTATTAGGGTGCATTCCATCATGTAAACTCATTGTAATGGCATTTAAATTAATTTATATTGTTTTTACCAAATGTTTGCACCAACAACATGTCAAAAGAACTTTCGTTCAAAATCAGTCACAGTTCAGTTCACTCTGAGACTTTAAAGTTTGTTTGAGAATGGGAGCACAACATTTTGCACTTGCCTTTTTTGTTCAGAGAAGTAAATTGCAAAAATTTCCTTTCAGATGATTCTGCTTGTCTGCTACTTCTGGAGGAGATGCTTGTGTCAAAGACAAAGCAATTTCTTTGGAAATATGATGACACATCAAGTCTTTCTTTACTGGTTGAAATTCTGCAGCAGTTATTTTGCAAAATTGAAAAGCCTCATATCGAGCTAAGATGCAACATTATCAATTGTTTACTGAGTACAAAGCTCAAGGTATTTTAATTTCAATTCATAACCCCCCTGAAATTAATCACACAAATCACTTGATAAGTATCAACTTTACAGGGGCATATACAGGCAGTAGGGGACATAATTGTGTTTTGGGTAAATTTAACTTGCTTGGGTTAAATTCACACAAAAATTAAAACTTTTTGGACTTTTTAAATAATTGGATTGGGTTAAAAATGCAAAAATTACCTATTCACAGTCCCCAGGAAATATTTTGGACTTGATTTTCAGAATCCTCTCAGAAAACTTTATATTGAAATAAAAATATAAGATTTTAAAATGTAAGTGTTTTTTGACAATCTCTTTTTTTTTAATTAGATTGCACTTGTTAAATTTCAAGAAGCCTGCAGAGCCAATGATCATTCTCCCAAAAAAGAAAATTCCATTGTTGATAAATTGTTTTTTCTTGAAGACAGTTTTCTTGCTAGCTTTGTAAGTTCAAAATTTTTTTATGTTCATTTTGAGAGGATTTTGAACAATTCTCCACAAATGATTGTTTTAAGGTGCTTTATGCTCGGTTATATTATTTATATTTTATCTTTTGACCTTTTCACAACTTTGGCTAGCAATGTCATATGTTTTTAATTTATTGAGAGGAAGGCTGAAGTTATAATGTCAGTTCATTTGGGTGTTTACAAATAGAAGCTGTGCTGTGTGTCTCAGGTTTTCCTGCTCTTCGCCAAAATATATTTCATCTATCAGTGGTTGCTCTCTTGTTTCACATACTTAACTGTATCTGGCCTTTTCAAATATTCCCATCTACAGTAGGTGTGGGTCCATTTATATTTAAATGGTAGTCTAAATTAGTAAATGTTGGGTATACAGTATATAGGGCTGTAGTTCTGCATAATCCATGAGTCAAATCGTCTGAAGACACACAGATTGGTACTCTTCCTTTGACCATTTTTGGAGCAATTCATGATTCCAGTATATATA
The DNA here is from genome assembly GCA_036873815.1 of Phacellophora camtschatica. Taxonomy (NCBI): domain Eukaryota; kingdom Metazoa; phylum Cnidaria; class Scyphozoa; order Semaeostomeae; family Ulmaridae; genus Phacellophora; species Phacellophora camtschatica. Next base: position 7,969 of record JAYJMH010038554.1, on the reverse strand, counting down.
TATATAATATAGGCAGGATTTCCAGTTTTTCATTCATTTGAAAATCTTTATGGAATCTAACTAATTCTCCTCTCTCCACTCCACTATTTTTAAATAGTTTCTTCTGATATAGCAGATTTACTGCTCAAATAACTATTCACAACAAATTATATATTGCAGTCTAAATTGTAGTAATTGTTTGTTTATGTCATGAGAATTTAACATATACACCCAGCATATATACTTTGTACACATATATCTGATCTAGGTTTCTCCCAATTTTGTTCATTGTACACACTTTTCAACATGGAACAGATTTAAGATTTTTGATCTGATTTTCCCTCCCTCCCATCCCCTTTTAATTTTCAAGTATTATATATTGTGTATGGGTGTTTTCTAAAAGATATATATTAGAGATTTTATTCATTGTTATTTTTTTTAATCTTAATTATTTCTTCAAAGTTTGTATAACTTAAAATACAGCTTGTACAACTTGAAATAAAGTTTATACAAAATAAATTAAAATTGAAGAAACTTGAAATAAAATTTGTTTGGCCTCTGCACCTTTCTTAGTTGCATTTTGTGCACATTAACATTGTTTTCAACCTGGGAAGAGATTCAATTTAAATTTATTTTCAAAAATTTAGAAGATTTATATTTGTTTCTCAGGCAAATATTTCCTGAAAATACAATTCCTAATTTTTGCATGCATTAATTTTTGTCAATTTTAAGAAAAATCACTAAATACATGAAGATATATACCTGTGAAGAATAAAATGAACTTTGCAAACATAAATACCAGGAAAATTTTCTTTTAGTATATTTTAAAAATTTTGAATTTTGATCTTGCTTCAAAATTCGTGAAAATAGTTAGGCATTCGCAAAATACTTTTACGCAAAATACAAAATACCCACGAAAAGCACGAAAAGGTTCCCACAAAAAATTATCACCTGCTAAAATTAGTACCAATTTTTATTGACAATTTTGTCTAAAATGTTTTAGACAAAAAATGAAGAAGAAAATGTAAACGCTCATGTCAGGCAACTAAAAGATCTGGTTTTGCTGAAAAATGATCAAATTGCACATTTGCATGGAGGACGAGAAGCAAGGGAGGTGTGCAAAAATGAATTTGATAAAGTTGTACAAGGAATTGTTGAGATTCGTGGGAGAGAATTTCTGCAGCGAGTAAGGAATTATGGAATATTGAAATATTTTGCAAACTTTACATATAATTCTGTAGCTTGTTTTATTTACATAATATTGATTATCCAAAAATATGTCTCCGTTTGCAGGCCTGTGGCTCACTCGAAATCTGTGAGAATACGAATCTCAAATTTTGCATAAAATGACGCTTACGTGGGTTTGCAAACTTCTAAGTTGAGGTCTTATTCTAATGCTCAATGATAACCAATAAAACAAAAAGGATACGAGGTTCTTGTTGACATCGCCGTTGTCGTTGCTTAAGTTTCCTATTAGCAACTAGAAACATCTTTTAAGTTTTGTCTCTGCTTCTTTATTTTATCATTCTTCTGCTGTTTCTTTAGTCCAGAATTCTTTTCGATGCCATTCCTACTTTCAGCTTTTGGGATATTTTAAATCTCCATTTGTGATAAAGCTACTAACTACCAAAATTGGCATATAGGCATTAACATGCAGGTTATGGTATTGAGTGAGCTTCTCGGTCGAGACTTTACACGTTTATAGGCAGATACTAGCGTTTAATAATCTTATGGAATGCATGACTAGAATTATCACAAAGTAATGACAAAAATAAGGATTTAAATCTATGGTTGAATTACAAAAAATCATTTCTGCTCGATTACCTTGAAATTTGGAAATATGGTGATATTACAAAAACATGAAAATGCGGGAAAAAATTGGGAATATTCCTTGTCGATGAGAGAATGCAGGAGTGTTTTTCATAATAGTGGCGAAAATTGGTCCAAAATGCGCCAAAATAGGTCCAATTTTAAGAATTTCTAGGATTAAGATCGCTAAAAGACCTGGGTGTGGACTCGCTGGATGGCTTAAAGAGCCCCAAGCTTCAATTCTCACGATTTACATCGCTCGGAAAACACTTCACGAGCTTCCAAGGTTAATTTGAGAAACATCATTTGTTTTCACTCCATGTTTTGATATTAAAACAACCTGCTCCTTCCTTTTGCAGTTTAACACGTGAAAAGGTTCACTGACCAAACTCTCCAAGTCGACATAGGAGCAAGGAGGTTATTTTGTCACAACGTGGACTGAAAATAAATGGCGCTCTTTTAAATTGACTTGAAGCTCACAAATGAGAGCTATTTTAATTGTCAGGTTTGGACATGTAAGTTCAGATGATTGGATGATATCACAAACTCTAAGTTTGCCCTTCAAATATCGTTTTTCAAACACGATTTGAAATTGCTAGCCTCATTGATTTCGAGCTACAGCCCTGCAAACAGAGATAGTTTTTTGGGGGTCACCTGGTATGTGTTTATTTTTCACATCGACACACCAATTTCAAAGCGATTAGCTATTCAAGACAAAGAAAATTCTCTTAAGCAGAAAATCAAAGCATGGCTTTGTTTGTTTTGACTTTCTGCTTGAGAGAATTCGCTTTGTCTTCGATGGCTAATCGCTTTGAAAGTGGCGTGTCAATCTCACTATTGTTACAAAATTTGCTATTGCTTATGGAAACACCTTCCAAAGTCTTGGAAGGTGATATAAATTTTGTCCCTTCAAATCAAGTGATAAGTTGTTTTTCATAACCTACTTTACAGATAATGGATCCTGTCACCAAACAATTTAATCGCAAGAGCCGCAATTGCAGTATAAACTCATTTCAAGACAAAAAAAAATATGGCACCAGTTTAACTACAGGAAGAACAGTTCATGATGATGAGTCTGTAGATTTATATGATGCTGCTGCTGCAAATGTAGGCAATTCTAATGGTTCCACTTCCATCACGATTCCAACGGTGATGAAAAATGACAACGGAGAAAATTCAGGAAGGAATGTAGCTGATGATTTAGATGCGGAAGGCTTAAAGAGTTTTATTGAGCTCCAGATAGAGAGTAGGAAATTTGCTAAAAGTTCGAAAAGGGTTGACGTTTCAAAAATGACAAGTAAATTGGACAATTGTAATCTTACCACAAGTAAGTGGGGCAGCTATAATCTCAGATGGAGACGTTTGCAGAAGCAACATGAATCTGAAGAAATTAACATAAAAAATCCTGATGGTGATGGTAGCCAGAACTGCAGAACGATTGGAACAGAAAAGAGTAGCAAGCTTGTTGCAGTGAGAAACTTCAAAAAGAGCGATGTTTCTAGCGAATTGCCGGAGTTAGGGTTTGCAGAAAATTTTGAATGCAAACTGATCACATTAAGTACATCAACCCCGACATTAACACGGAAGGAAAACGAACAACCAACTGCAATTTCAACACATGTAGACTTTGTGCCCGTTGATACTTTTTATTCGAAAAGCGCACCCAATGATAAGAGCCCACCAATCCAGGGAGTCAGGTCCCCGACTCAGCTGAAAAGGACAAATCGGAAAAAAATTGTTACTTGGCTGGAAAACCCTAAGGGTGACGCAAAGAGACGAAGGTTGTATTTTGAATTTAAATCGACGAAAAAGGAAAGGAGAAATTTAGGTAATTTTGAAAACAGCGGTCTTGGTGTGTCAACTATCTCATCGAAATATGGAGGCGAAAGACAGAGAGATTGTAGCAATGGATTTGCTAACTCGTTTGAGGCGGGCAGAGACGAGACTGAGAAGGTTAGAATTTCATACCAGGATAGATATCTTGGTAGGAGCAACCTTAGATCGAATGCGACGCAGTCATGCAATACAAACCTAGACTTATTTTCATCAACATTAGAAAACACAATGACAGCAACGAACGAATCAGCAGTAAATTCCATTTTGCCGAATCCAGAAAAACGAAATTCATCCGCACAGATATTGTTTTACAGATCACCGAAACCCAAACGTGGTGTTTATTTAAGCCACAATGGAAATGCCGAAACTGAGACGGAAACATGTTCAAACACACATGTTTCGTCCGATGTTAACAACAACTCGGTTTTACCTGTGAGTAACTCGGTAAATACTAACTCGGCAAATTCTAACTACGCCAGTAGCGGTGAAACAGTTGACAATGCTTTGAAGGATATCAACTGTGCTGTGTTGCGGAGTCAAGCAGAGGATGAGAAGCAATCACGTGATATTTCTGTTAAAGACGATTGTTCGGCAATCGATATTACGCATGGTAGCAGCTTAATATCGATATCAAGTGACGATAGTACGACTTTTGAAACAGAATCCAACAGCAACGAAAAGGGCTTAGGTGCTACATTTCTAAACGTAAAAAATACAAACACACCGAGGAGGGAGGCAGATCACATAGAGTTAGACGACAACAAAATTTTGGTGAGCACTGCTCTAGATGGGAAACCCAGACGACAGGTGAATAAAAGGATTTTTGATAACGACAATGGTGCGACCTTTCGTTCAGTGAAACGAAAGCGTAAGAGTACACCAATAAGCAACGGTGTAGGAAATCACAGTAGATGTGGAAGTTCGTCAACTTTGAAACAACGCACAGTTATTAAATTTCTTAGACTTGATTTTAAGAAGAAAAGCGATAGGAAAGAAAACGAAACTTTATGACATAATACTAAATTCTAAAATATTTTTTAAATTCACATGTCAGTCATTTTTTTTAGGGTTTGTATACAATTAAAACTTTCATACAAGAATTTATGTTTTTGAGATGCTTCAGCTGAAAATTTGGATGTATGTTTTCAAAACATTTAGTTTTCAACTATAGTTTTGACTGGAATATTAGCAGCAGCCTGTATTATAGAGAGTTTTGCAGTATGTTGCTCCTCGTATTCTCTTTCAAATAAACATCCGTGCGTTTGCATTTTATTTAGAACCTCACCCAGCTGTAGCTGATCAAGAAATTCTAGGCTAAACTAGACCCTAAAATCGCCAAAAATTTAAGAAACTGTAGTTACTAAGAATGCTTAAAGCTAAGAAACTCCACTTTTCACAAAAGTTTTTTATCATTAAATGTTATTTTGCAATTTCCAATTGCAGAAATCGACTGAAACTATACCACGTGTAGCACAATGAGGGGAGCATGATTACACTCATTACAAAAGTCGTTAGTTCGCTCCTCCGCCTGATATTCCTCCGCTCCTGACTAAAGTGAACACAACAACAACGAAGAGCGAAAGTACAGGGAACTTATATAGTGAGTCTATGGCATGATATTAGAGGTGTATATTCTATAAAATGTTTTCGATCAAAAACAAATTCCTTGTCCTTAGGAATTTCCTAAAGTAAGTAAGTAAGTATATATATATACCACTAACTCAAAGTTCACAATCCAAAATCTAAATTAACCGATAAAATGTTATACAATGTTCTAAATGTTTAATATTATAAATATGATAAAATGTCAAGATCAAGTAAAAATCAAAATATAAAATACGTAATAAGTCTAAAATCACGAACCCCTAAACTAGAGTGGCAGGGATAGCATTAAAAGATCGAAAGGCCTTGCTTCCATAATGGTCCCCTTAGAAGTTTGTGGTTAAAAAATAGAAATGAATAATAGAAAGATAAAGTGAACAAAAATATCAATAATTTTGTATAGTTTGCGGAAGCATTAATGATAAATGGAAACATTATTTTCCTTTTTGTGAATGTTTTGCATGAAATGATGCTTGACCTTATGTTTGAAAGTGTTGAGATTGTTTTTGGTCTTAAGATCTGAGGATAAGTTATTCCATAATTTAGGCCCTAAATAGGAGAAACATTTTTGGCCTAAGTTGAGTCTAGCTTAAGAAATTTTCAAGAAACTTTCAGCACTAAAATCGGCCACAATTTAAATACTAGAAACTAAATACTAGGTCTTGAGAGCCAAGTTTCCAATAAAAAATGCGTGTACTGTGTTTGAATCAATTCTTTGTTTCATCAGAGCTACCGGATGACCCAAAACGTCCTCACTTTTGTGAAGCTTCTACGGAGGAGATTTAATTTTGATAATGCTGTTTTTTTTACGTTGGTGGAATGTGCTTTAACTAAAATTTTGATACTGTGTTTGCCAAAACCATCAAGTAATGCCTGAGGTATGCTAAACATGGCTTTCTCAGAGCCATATCGTACGAGCAGTGTTTGCAGCAGCAGAAATCCTTTATATTCAGTTTCATTGAGCATAACTCAGTGATTATTGGGTAGATTGCATTACACGCAGGTAAAAACAGAATTATCAAAGCTAAATCTCTTCTGCAGCTTTGCAAACGTGGTGACATTTCATTGAACCACCCGGTATTTCAATACAAAATGACGCTAGAAATGTTTGTTATTTCTAAAATTTATAAGATAAGAAATTTATAAGGCACGAGAAAGTTAACCCTTTATTTCCCAAGGAGTCTGTTGTGTCATTTATGTAGATTTACTGCGTGAGATCCTAGTATTCGTCAATCTCATACAAAGGGCTATTTCATTCAGAAGAAATAGCCCTGGTACCTACCTGCAAATTTTACGTAAATTTATGCGAGCTCGTTTATGCAATCTCTCAATGATTATCGTTTTTCATGAAATAGCCCTGGGTACGAGGTTGAGTATCAGCTCAATTTTTATGGTTCTCATTATTTTCTAAGACGGAGGAGCGAACACAGGGGTTTACTGTATGTAGTGAGTCTATCACTTATGCACATTGTTGCTTGCTTTGTTTTGAAATAACTCGTGTATACTGTATGAACTAGTGTTAAGAAGATCATTTTGCACACGTGGAAGGCTTCTATTCCGCGAAATTGACATTGAAACCATTTGTTTTCAAAGAAATGTTTTGGTATTAAATCTTGGTTTTGTGTTTCTGTTAATCTACTAAATAACTTGTAAGAAGAAAGAACAATTTTAACTTGTTACTCTGCTTATATATACGAAACAATCCGGGATAGGGGGCAGTACCCTCAAAATTCGGGCGAAACAATGGAAAAATGATAGAATTATGATATTTTCTTGCGGAAACACTGTACAAGTGAACTTCAGCTGAGGGAGCCCAAGCCGACATACAAATTTGACATCAATTTTGCATTATTCGAGAAGAGATTTTTCATACATGCATATTCTCCATATTAATTAATTGATTCGCTATATTTTTATTTGTACCATGTGACATTTTCAGGGAGAAATGAGTTAATTTTGTTTTTTGATGTTCGAAATTTTGTCATTTACAAATCTACATTAAGGGAATATGAGTTTCTACATAAAAAGTTTATAATAGCAAAAGAATATGAGGAAATTGATAAAGGGGGTGGTTGAAAAGTCAGTATGTGGGGGGGGGGCATTCTTGGGAGGTTTCTTAGGAGTTGGCAAAGTGGCATTGCGCTTTGAAGCCATTTGTTTTTCAGAAAGATTTCAGCTTTGAATTTTTTCATTTTTTATTAATTTATTGACATTATATTGCGATGTGCTTGATATTCTAAAAAACTATCCATCTATGCTTGGAAATTACTCAAATTTTTTCTATTGGTTTTTAAATATTCTATTGTTTTACTGTAGAATAGCCATTGTTCTCTACCATTCTGCCCAAAATTTTGCCAGTATGTTAAATTTTGCCCGAATTTCGACGTTCTTGAATATTATTGGGGGAGATAACACCCCATACCCCCCACTCGCTACTGCCTCATTTTATCGTGATTTATGTGATTTTGCTATTATTTCGCATAATAATTCTGAAATTTGTAACAACATCAAATTATAATGAACGAAAAACTGTTGCAACTTCTTTTGTCGTGGGCAGACGTGATTGCCGAGAAAGCTGTCATAAATGCTGAAGGAAGTTTTGAATTTTTTTTTATGGAATTAGATTTTAATGTACGTTATCTTTCGAATTAAGCCCCAGCCAAACGATCCAACATTTGACCCAACATTTCACTGAACATCAAGTTCAATGAAATGTTGGATCGTTTGACCACCATGTTCAGTG
>JAYJMH010038543.1:0-15565 GCA_036873815.1 Phacellophora camtschatica | reverse complement strand
TCATTTGTTGCTAGAGAATTTCACTTCCTGTCTTGCTATTGATCTTGCTATTGATCACTCAAATATAAGAAGTATAACTGTCCTTTGATTGCTCAATTAATGTTATCCCTAAGGACAACTAATTTATTACCCAACCCAGAAATAAAGGTTGCCAATGTGAGAACGTTTTTGAAAATTATTTGTAATTCTACCATATCTACCTAAAAAGCAAAAAGGTTTCACTTCACACCTCAGATTTCTGAGAAAAAATTTTATTAAGAAATTGTCTGAGAACTTTTTTTAAATTAAATAACCAAATACATATAAATTTCCTTCTGGAATGGGCGTCACCTCAACCTATTATCCAAAAGCTCTCTTGCCCTAGCTTTGCCACTGATCAGAAGGTAACTGATTCCATAATTTAGGCCCCATGTATGATGAGCATTTATGGCCTATGTTACTTTTACGAAAGGGAAGCGTCGATTTGTCTTTCGATCTCGGAGTGGTACGGTTTTGATTAGCAGGATGAAACATTTCCGAAGAGAAGACTGGCGAGGCTCCATTGAAAAATTTGAAAACATTTGCACATATACATTGCTCCTTTCTTTCTTTTGTTGGAAGCCAGTTAATTGTCTGAAAATCTTTGGCACTCGCGTGTGCTGTATTTTCCATGTTTAAGCAAAAGCGGATACACTTATTTTGAGCCGTTCCGAACTTTTTGGACAGCCTACTATTTAAAGCGGGGTACTACACAAAACAAGCATAATCGAAATGTGGCTGGATTAAGGCATTACAGAGTAGTCTTCGGAGACTATAGCTTAAAAAACTTTGTTTACTATAAAGAAAAGCCAGCCTGCAATTTATTTTTCCAAATCCTTTATTGCCATTGGTTCTCCAAATAACTTTTCATCGAGAATGCATCCTAGGTAAGTAGCTTGCAAGTATTGTTTGATTTCGATGTCTCCTCTGTTAATGTTTATTTTTTTCATGGCTTTATTCTCATTTCATGCAAAGACAATACTTTTTGTTTTGTCCTCTCCTAAGTGTATACTCAATTTATTTTCAATAAACCAATCGCAAATAGAGTTGAAATTTTTGTTCAAATTTTCTTCTATTGTTTTAGCATTTTTGTCATTAAAGATTAGACAGGAATCGTCTTCGTACAAAAGTAGTTCGCCATCAACAGCTTTTGGCATATTGTTGACATATAACAGAAATATCAGCGGGCCAAGAATTGATCCTTGTGGAACCCAAAATGATAGATTACCGGGACTAGAAAACTATTTTCCTATATTGACTAGCAATTTTCTGTTTTCAAGATAGGACTTGAACCATGAAATGGCCTCATCACTATAACCGATGTAGGCCATTTTGCCCAGGAAAATTTTGTTGTCTATTGTATCGAAGGCTTTTTGAAGGTCTATTAAAATCATCTCTGTCAGCATGCCTTTATCGAAGCCTTGAATAATTCTATCACTTAAGTATGATAAACAGTTGAGTGGTGTGTGCGAAAATCTGATTGGAGCCTTTATAGTATTTTGTTTTCATCCAAGTATTTTTGGACTTGGTTATGTATCACTTTTTCTATTATTTTAGAAATCTCGGGAGGCAAAGAGAGTGGCCTATAATTTTTATGCTCATTTTTTGATCCCATTTTGAAGATTGGTTTCAATTTCGCTTTTTTACAACCATGAGGAAATTCCGAAAAGGAAATGGATAGATTACATAATTCTGTTATGGGCTTTGCCAGAAGAGGCGCACTATCTTTTTAAAAAACTTTCCTGCGATGTTATTGATTCCTGTTGCTTCAGCAGTGTTAATTTCTTCTAAGAGATTTGAACATTTTCAATGGGGGTAAGATGCAAAGAAAATGATTTTGTGGATATCTTCAGATGTTCATAATAGTTGTTTACGTTTACTAGATTGAGAGGTAACCAAGGCATTTTTTCCACTAAACTTGAGGCTGATTTAAAAAAAAATCTTTGAAAGTTTCTGATTAGTTTTATCATCCAAAGATAACTGGCCGTTTTTATTTAGACATATTTTGAAGTATTATCTTTTCCAGAAGATATACCCAACGACTTTAGGTGTTTCCATAATTCTTTGGATTTTCCTACGTTAACTTTAAAATTCTCAACAACGAAAAGTTTTCTTTTTCCTTTTTATTAGACTATGGACTTCGTTGAGCGCTTTTTTATACTTATCAAAATCAGTGTTTATTCTAGATTTTATAAACCGTCTAAATAACTTGTCACGATTGTTTATCTTCTCCAGCACTTCGTCATTAACCAACTCCTTTTTATTCGTATCTCTTTTAATGGGGCTATTTGGTCGATGACTTTGGTTATCGTGCCGAGAAAGTGGGAGTATGCAGAGTTCATAGTGTCGAATAGCATATATTTTGGGAAGTTAATTTGTTTTAGTTTTTCGAGGAAAAGTTTTATTGTGTACTTTTTCTTAGCACGAATTTTAATATGATTGAATTTCACTGAATTACAGCATTGGCATTTTTCCCTGGCAACTAGTGCTGTATTCCGCTATTTCCTTAAAAATTTCATTATTCTGGATGTTACTTAATATTATATATTTCAGCATTCCATATTTTTGCAAATGGCTTATATTTTCATATTCTATATTTTAGCAAATGGCCTACATTTTCATATTCTATATTCCACAATTCCATTTTCTACTATTCCATGAGTTTTCATTGCAGATATTCACATTTCAACATTCCAACTATATTTGACAATTATATTAAGTACTGTACTTCTCACAATTAACTAGTCAATCTCTATGCTTTAAAATTCCGTGTTCCACCATTCTACATTCCACGAGTCTAAATATACATTTAAATATTCCATATTCCATCACTCCATCTGCTACTATTCTAGGTACATTCCATGATTACTAATTTCAGATTTTCACATTTTAAATTCTACTTTTCGGCATTTGAGCATTCTACTTTTCACAACTCCATTCCCTTCCATATATGATAATTCTATGACAATTCAACCCCCCGTCCAATGTTTTATTTGCTTCTCGTTATGGAAGAGGGAAAGGCAAGTATAACGAGTTGTCAACCACCCCTCTCTCCGAAAGGAAAAAGGCTTTGAATTGAAAATTTCGAGAATTAGGGCGGCTTATGTTGAGTCATTGTCGGCGCTTTTGAAGAAATTGCATGCAAGGAAAAACTTTATGAACGCCTTCATAAAGTTTTCGTTGTGCACGCCCAATTATCGAATTAAAAAAACTGGAGAGAAAGGAACTTTGCAAGGCCCTTTACACAGAGAAATACGTGCATGCAAGACAGCTGCAAGACAACTTGCAAATTGCAAACAAGCAAATTGCAAGCAACGGTATTGGCAATCCCCTATCTTTCCGTTTTGCTTATTCTTTCAAACAATAGACTTGCTGATAATAATTGTAAGATTTGTTGTATTCGTTCTTATGAAATGTATAGCTCGACGATGTAACATAATTGTATACAAGTCTATGAGGAAAAATTGAACTTGAAAATTGTTCCTCCCAGTTAAAGTGCCCCAAAAGAGGTCCTCATTCAAAGCATTAGTTGGTATCATATTCTCTATTGATTTTAGGCGAAAGAACAATGAAGCCTTTGCCAGAAAGCACCAAGGAACTTAAGCTTGAAGCTTTGCAGCTGGGCTTGATGATGCCAAACCCAAAACTGGACACTCCCAGGTATCGTATTACATTCATTATTTAATTCGCAGAACATAATCTTTGCGAGCGAGTCAACTAGGGATCAAGTAAGATAATAAGACTACCTCGTCCCCAGAGCTTTTATGCTTTCACAACGAAGCACTGGATGACAGAGACCCCCCTCTGCAGTTTGATTGGTCGATGCAGATTCCTTTGTTTTTTCTAATTAGGCAGAAATTTATGTTCTTTGTTCCCTGTAGTCATGTTTCTCTAAACAAACCTTGATTAAGGCTTGTGTGATTTTCGTTGAAAGGCAGGGAAGCCGCTGCCATTTTTCAACCGTTCAAATACTATTGATGCTCAAGTGTATTTCTTTCATTTACTTAAAGAAAAAATGGCCGGGGAAGGGTATTAAAGAAAAAAAGTTAAGTGTAGCACCGGTAAAGCCTGGCGCACCATTGAGTGGATAGCTTCACAGAAAGGACTTTCCATAACAAGGCGGGAACGCAACGACATTATCAGTTCCATTATACATATGCCACAAAGCTTTTAAAATTGAGCTGCTTTCAGCCTGATATCCTCATATCCACTTGATTCTAGTGCTCTGCCGACTCTTTCGACAAAAACCCATTCCATTTCGCAAAAATAAAAGGAAACAAACAAGTTGTAAAAACTGCCTTACAAGGGCGCTGGAATCTTCTTGTAGGGAGGAATCTTCTTCTGGCCCTGTCAAGAGGGCTGACCATGGTACCCGAGACGGATTCTTGTTGACGATTACATGAGGAAAACTCATCTCGGGGCCCAACGCTCATCCCTGCGCAGTAAATTGCGCAGTAATTTTGCGGGAAATTTTCATTGTGAATCAGATAAAAACATGGCGGGAGAAAATAGGAACAGAGCTCGATTTATGAGAATATGCCATAAAATTAGGATATTTGCGTCTTTATTGATGCAATTCCATTGCACTCTTTATGTGTTTTTACTTCATCGCAATAATATGTGTCAAAGAGTCGTTGCAATTGAAAGTTGATGCGACTGCTGTAGTCGCAGTATTTTCTTCAAGCTACGTTTCTTGTTTGCGTCTGCCATTTTTATCAAAATGAGAGTGAATCACGCATGACACGAGGCGAATGGTGCAACTATGGGCATGCACAGTTACGACGTTGGAAATCCAACCTTTGTTCCAGGCCTCCTCAATGGATTACATGAGAAAATCACAGCACTTCCACCCCTGTTAACAGGGCCAGCCCTCTTGCGAGTAAGCGGGATCTCGGCTACCAAGGCTGGCCCTGCCTTCATGTAATCGCAATCTCATAAAATTTCATGTTTCCTATTAATACCGAGACCACGATCAAGATTGAAACAATATAAAGATTTTCTTTCTCAACGTCTTTCTCAAAACGTGAACTTTTCAACTCTTCAAATCCTTAACAACAGCACGACTATCGCCAGCAATGATAATTTTAAACGTATCAACTTTTTGATAACAATTAGCGACAGAACTTTTCGACTAGCTTTTGCGGCTTAATTTCACGACTTAATTCTACTAAAAGCCGACAAAACCATGTTCCGAAAACGCCTAAAATTACACCCAAATATTGTGAACGAGTATTTACAAAACTAATTAAGAAAAATGTCTAAAGAATAAATCAACCAATCAAATAGCGAAATCCAAATAAGATTCGGGTGTACTTCTTGGCAGCAATTCATATTTACAATTTAAGTCACGACATCATTCAAAGTCTTTGAATTTCTGCGCAGGCGACAGGCCCGTAGGAAGACACAGTGATTCTATAAGATACGATTATTAAATATCACATAAAGCGGTTCATATTGTTTTTAAAAATCAAGTGAAGGTTCAGGGTGGTAAAGGGTTATTTCGTCCGTGAACGTGAGCGGTGAATTGAAGATATTTTATTTCGTGAAACTTAATTCATTGTGTGGAAAAAAATGAAATTCGGTAGAATATATTTTCATTTTTTTTGTATCGTAGAGAAAACCTGCAAAATATCCTTATTTCATCACAGGGAAAGGGCTGGTTTTAATTTGATCATTCCGTCGCTGCGTTCGTCAGAACATTCACCTGCGACAGGAGCGATTGAATAATTTACATTTGTTTTCTGTTTTTAATTTTGTAGTGACGGAGTGGTTTTTGGAGACAAATATTTATAAAATAAAATTTTTCCAACAAACAGAGCTCCAATATCTTTGAGTATGCAATTTTTAGCCTGCAGCAATTTCTTGGTCATGGCGATTTTGCAAAGATGCAGAGATCGAAGAAACCAAAGAAAGCATCATTTTTGGGTATTAGAGATTTACATAGGAACCAGCTTGCAGCTTTCATACTACCTCACTTCTGCTATAAAAAGTGGAAAATTGACACTTTTCCCTTCAACTTCTCTTGCAGCCATTATTATCAAATGAGGGAAAAACGGGTTTACCAAACATGCGAAAATGCCTTGAATATCGCTGGGATCACGGATTTCTGAATTTCATGTTTCCATTAAATATGTTTAGATCGCTCCAGTCCCTCCTGTCGCTGGGATAGACGTTTTCCTATCTCAGCGACAGGGTGTCGCTTGCATCGCTTCAGTCGCTGGACAATTTTTCAGTGATGGGAGCAACGGGAGCGATGAAATGGAATCTAGGCTTTTGTTTTCATGCTTGTTTCCTCATTGCAACCTTGAAAAATTCAAAACAGGGTTGATAAAGTTTTCTGTGATTTTTCTGGCAAGGGATAGCAGTAGCGCAGAGAGGGGGCAGGGGGAATATGTCCTTCAGCCTAAGGTTAAAGGGGGCCTCCACATCATTAAAATAATTTTTTTGCTGGTCTCCGCCTGAGAAACGGAGACTGAGAGTACATTTAAAGATACATTTACATGTCGTAGCCTTAATATTTGGCAGTTTTTTAACACAATTGCCGGGCAACTTATTTTATTTGGGTCCTTCTTCATAGGGCCTTTTTTTATTGGGACCAAGAATAGAGTACGTTTTGTTTTTATTTAGCTCCCCTGAGAAGAGTCTTGGTTTTATTTTAAGACAATGCATAGAGTGAGTCTTGTTTTTAGTTAGGCCTCTGCATGGATCTTGTTTTGGGGCCCCTGAAAACCGTATTGCTTTTATTTGGGTCAGTCAATAGTCCTGACGTTCCTTTCATAAAGATATAAATTCTAGCGAAGATTCGCGCGATCAGGAAGATTTATTGTTTGAGCACGTGGCAGTGTATTAAGCCAAGGTAAAATGCATGGATACAAACATTTTATTCGCTCTTATCGCAAGGACCTCTGTTCTACTTTTTTCCAAGGCCCTCAGAATTTTCTCGGTGGCTCTGAGGGATACCGTTTGGCAATTGCAGAGTAATCTCTTTGTAATGCAGAGTAATCTCTTTGTAATATTTCTCACTAAAAAGGGCGTTCCTAGAAAAGTAAAAGTAGGGCGTGGCGCAAAAAATATTACCTGTGTCAATCCCCCGGAACTCCCTTTCCCATGGCCCCGTAGTTGTTTTCAATGTTTTGCGGCGTAGCACCATTGCATTGTTTTCAAAATTACTAATTCCTATGGGCCTTGTAGGAATACTACATCGGACCTCGTGCACCATCGGTGGAACTTACGAAGTTTAATCAATTTAAGTACATAATGAATTAGTTATATGATGGACACATAGACATGATCATTTTATGGTATCAATTCCGCATAATCTGTTGTTCATATTCATAATCTTATCTAGAGAGGGCAGAATGTAGAATACCAGATAATTAACTGCATGACATTCACGTGCCAATCAAAATGTCAATCATTATAATATGGAGTTTATTAGGAATGAATGTGAATATGAAGATGTTGTCGTTTCTGACGTAATCCCTCGGAAAATTTCCATGAAAGGCATGGCAAGTGCGGAGGGAGAGAATTGCCCCTCCAACCCCCATTATTTCTGCCTTTGTGTCCCGTTACCCACTATTTATGCATGTGATATACCTCATGTAAGATAAAGTAATTATTATAACTATTATATTCTTTTATAACAAACTTTTTGAAAATCGAGTAATTTTGAGCTGTCCTTACGAATTTTATTTAGCTTTTAAATCACAGGAAGTCCAAGGTAAATAATCACTTGAACGCAAAATAGGTGAGAAATTACCTGTATTTAAACAGTAAATATAATCCTCACACAATTGAACGCAAAACGCGGCAAAGGGAAGGGAAAATGTCTTTTAAAAATGTGTGATTTTTGCCAAATCAGCCACGGTAATAAGACAACAAGTAACTGTTACTTTTTCTCACTTTCCAATAGCATACAAAGCAATTTAGAGCTTGATTACATGGGAAGGGTCACTTGATCAGGCGGGGTGAAATGTTACATCTCATTAATTTATATGTTTTCAATTTCCATTTGCAGAAAACAACTAATTTCCTATGTTTGGTCCAGCCATTCAATTGGAAGAAGTATATCTCAAGCATCGATTCTTTTTGTGGGGACTTCTGGTGTTGGAAAATCCAGCACAATCAATCACCTTTTCAATCTTGAAGATGGGATTACATTTGCCAAAATAAGTGATGTAAAGTCTGAAACCAGAGTCACCACTGAATATAAGCTTCAAAGTGACTACCCAAGGTTTGGCGCCAAAAATTTATCATTAGGCTTAGTTGATTCTCCAGGGTTCAATGACACAGATGGCACGAAACAAGATGCGTGCAATTTTTATTCAATTAAAAGGTTCTACGAAGAGCATCCTAAACTGAGTGGGTGTTATCCCAACCTGATATTTTTGTTGGTGCAAGCTACAGACACAAGAATCTCAGGGCCAAACAGCAATCTTTCAAAGTCTTTGAAGTTCCTCAGCAAGTTAGATTTGGTCGACAGAAAACATCCCAATGTAGTTGGTGTTCTGACGTGGAGTTGTGCAATACCCAGGAAAGAATGGGAAAAGAAAATTGATGGCAAAAAGAAAAGACTAAAAGATACCATTTTTCAATTCCTTAACATAACAGCACCAATTGTTGCCGTGGAGAATGAAGCTGAAGATAACGGGTTGGAAAAAGTAGGCGACTATAGCAGACTTCCTGATGGAGTACTTCAGCCAAAAAATCTCTATGACGCATGCAGTGCGCTACTTTACAAAAGCAATGACAAGCTTGGCCATGTAATACTGAACGCATGCTTTTTGAAGGCCAAAGAACTGGGAAAACCAGTTCTGGGATTTCATGTAGAGGCAAAGAATGCAAGTAAACGCTGTCTAAGTCACGAAGAGGAGAGGTTCTTCAAAATGTATGAGAAAACGGCCCAAGGTGGAATCGAGGATCCAATAATACGCGAGGCTCAAGACTTCATTGAAAAAGAAAAGCTTTCACAAGAAGTGAGCAATGAAATTCAAATGCTTGTTGGAGAAATGAAGTCATTTGGAATTCAAGATAAAGAAGATTTTAAATACATCCGAGCTGGCTGCCTATCATCTGGAGGGCCGCTTTCAGAGAGTGCCAAGAAATATCTTGAACAACTGCAAATAAAAAGTTCACCCGTTGCTATTAATTCGTCCAGAGTAATTGGACAAGGGTATAATGTTCGAAATGACAAAGTAGTTCCAAGTCAGATATTTGAGATAGAAACAATTGACAGTGGATATGGTGTTCTCGTGCCAACTATTGCAAAGTTTGAAAAGTTGACTCAAAGTCGAGATTACATGAACGAATTTGAGGACCATGTATCAATGACTAAGTCAAGGATGTCTCAACTGAACATTGGTTTGGATGTTGATTATAATCAATTTGAGTTCAAGGTGAGAGCTGGGGCAACCACGAAAGTATCTTTGACAAATGAAAGTCACTTAAATGAAGCTTCATTTCTTCATGAAGAAAGGATATTTGAATTGAAGATGGCCAATTTCCAAGATGAGCGGCTCAAATTTACTGCAGATTTTAAGTCTGCTGTGGCAAAACTGCCAAACACATACAATGTCGAAGATAGAGAAAACAGAGGTTTGTATGAAAGATTTTTTGAAAGGTGGGGGCATTTCATTGTGGTTAGTGCATATGGCGGAGGATCAATAGAGGCAAAAGTCAGCTCGGAAGAGAACAGTAGTAAACATGCGACGTTTCAACAGAAGAAGATGTCCCTGGTCGCTGCTTTTAATTCAGGAACCATAAAGGCCAAATTGACATTAGATAATACAGACGAGAAAACACAAAAGGTAACAACAAAAAATGTTCTTACTGAAACCACTTTTGCATGGGTAGGTGGTGACAGAAATTTGCATTCAAAAGTGACAATTGAAGACCCAAAAGCAATGGACAAATGGAAATTATCTCTGATGGCAAATCCAACAATTTTGGAAACGGAAATGTACTTGGAACCCATTTCAACTGTCGTAGGCTGCGTTGACGGACAGAAGGACAGTCTGGTTTTTTCTGCCTTAAAGGGGAGTCTTGGAGGCGATTTTAAGGTTATTAAAAGTGAAGAAGATAAGGCTAAGGCAAATGCAAAGGCTAAAATGACAGAAGCTACAACTCGTGCAGATACAGTAGTAGATCCCGAACCAGGCATTAAATGTTTTCCATCTTCAGCCAAAGTCACTATTCTCGAAGGAAATGAATCGATTGAAAAAATTATGAGTGATGTTCAGATTGGAGATCTTGTCCTAATTCGAAAAATGAAATCAAAGCGCACAATATTTTCCCCTGTTATCATGTTTGCTCACTCCAATGCGTCAGCAACAGCAGAGTATTTACAAATCACTCTTGAAAATGGAAAACACATCACGTTGAGTGGAAACCATTTGCTTATGGTTGGGAGGGAAGAGAAAATGATCATGGCAGAAGAGGTAAAAAATGGTGATCTACTGTTCATGGAAGATGAAATGACGAGCGAAGTTGTGGAAATAAAAGAAATTGTATCAAAAGGCGTATTCTGTCCTATTACAGATGGGGGTACAATTTTTGTCAACAATATTCTTGCAAGCTGTTATGCATCAGTAGATGATTATGCATTCTTCAATGGGGCATACAAAATGACGGGTCATGAATTGGCCCATTGTGGGTTGCTCCCAATGAGAATCTGGTATAAGATATCGACCAAAAAAGAGAGTAATAGACAAACAAAAGTGAAAAACAAGCCCGTGTCAGAAATGCATCCATACATTCGCTGGCTTTGCAAAATACATTTGCCTTGGATGGCTAAAAACTAACTTTTCTATAAGTAAATCAGCACTTAATTTGGACGTGGATAGTGTTATGACAAACAGCTATTTTTTGTATTTGTGTGCTTTGTAATTGATTTATCATGTAGAGGAAGGATGTGAAACATATATCAGAAATGCATCCATGCACTCGCTGGCTTTGCAAAGTACATTTGATCTGGATGGCTAAAAATAGCTTTTCTATAAGTAAATCAGTACTTGATTTGGACGTGGATAGTGTTATGAAAAACAGATATTTTTTTGTATTTGTGTGCTTTGTAGTTGATTTATCATGTAGAGGATGGATAGGAAACATATATCAGAAATGCATCCATACATTCGATGGCTAAAGATTAACTTTTCTATTAGTGTATTACTACTTGATTTAAATGCTGACAGTTTTGAAAAACAATTAATTTTTTTATGTTTGTAGTTTTTAGTTCGTAGTTGATTTCTTATGTGGAAGATGGATAGGATGCATACATGAAGCATAATTCACATATAATAACCTAATGTTTTCAATGTGAGCCTAACAGAAACAAAGGTTCTTAATTTTGGGGCATATAAAATTTCTGAATTCAGAAATGAAGGGAGTCAGTCTACTTACAAGATGTAGAGTCTACACTATTTTACTTAACTTCCATTGAATTTAAAATATTTGTTTCAAGTTTCTTCAAAATGACAGCAGATTTCAGAAATTTTTGTTGAAATTTTAGGCTAAACGTTCTGAAGGGTTGTGGTTCTTATATGCGGGTTTTTAACTGTATGTCATAAATTCATCCATGCTTTCGCTGGATTTGTAAAATGAAATTGCTGTTTATCAGAATATCAGCACTTGCTTTAAACGCTGACAGTCTCATGAACATGAATAATTGCTTTTATGTTTGTGAGGTTTATGCCTTAAATTGGTTTTGCAACGTTTATTGCAAACGTGAGAATTCAAAACTCTTCATGATCTTCAATTTGAGACCTCATTGATCTTAAACGCAAATATAGCAGCGGAAACATTGGAATGTTTTTAATTCTTTGAATTTCGCACAGTTTAAGATTTGAAGGAACTTCTTCACTTGGACAGTTTTGATAAGAATAACTCATAGTCAATTAAACTTTCAATGATTTTCTAGGAGGCAGTGATCAGACAGATAATATGAGGTATTTTTTGCCCGCTTATACAAGAATTGAAAATGTGCAGTTCTGAAAGGTTGCAAGGGCATAAAATCTTTTCAATGACGCACCGTTCTGTTTTTATTTTTTCAAACTGCCGATTAGCGACAATATCTCCGCTAATACACTTGCATTTTCCCTAAATGAGGTCTCAAGTTATTCGATAGTTGACAGACTATCTATTGCTATTAAACATAATGAGTTTTGTATTTTCACGTTTGCAATCAAATCATAATGCTAACTTTGAAGGAATTCTGGGTATTATGTAGTGGATAGGAAGCGTATGTTAGAAATGCTGAAGCTGGCAACACATCCATACAGAAAGCATATGTTGAAAAGGCATCCATCCCATTTGTCAACTCTTAGGGGGATGAGCCCCTTAAATTTTACCAGAAAGGCCTCCAGCCCCCAGTCTAATGTCCCAAGCTGTGACAATCAGAATTCTTTTCTGGCCTGAAAACCTATTTTAGGTTGAATTTGAAAGCCTATCTGAAAGCCAAAGATTCGAAATTAACCTGGGGACGTCTTCAATTTTGACTAGACTTACCTTAAGTCTATTTCGTTAAAAAAAATTATGAGGAAAAAGAAAAAGACGTAATCATTGACAAGTTTATAGTGATGGTATTCAACTGTAATGGAAGGAATTTGAATGGTTACTCCTCTAAACATTCTGAGAAAGAACTTCTACTAGTCAATGCTTCTACTCTTAGGCACTGAAGTATAATCTAGCAGAACCTTTTCAAAGGCAAGAGCAACTTTGTTGGATAAAGGTCTTAAAGCAATGTTCCCTTTTATAGATACCATAACCAAATTTAATCTTGATATCAAGAACACTTCAGATTCATTCCACAAAATGGTAAAACCAATTTTTCTGTGTTGGAACGAGATATGGTCTGCTTTCACTGAAACACAACTTAAGAATATCCTTGAAAACCACAAGAATATATTTAATTTCCTATTAAAGAGTGACACAGGAAAAGCCTGTTTTTGGAATTGGAACTATGCTAAAATATTGGCATAGAAAAGCGATTATAGATAACACAAAACTTGTTTATAAGGCTTTGTTGGAACTAGACACAAGATCTGACTGGCGAAAATCTACAGAATTGATTTTAAATTTCTTATCCCTTAAAGACTTTTGGACAACCCAATTAATTTAGTATCGATCTCACTAATTATAGTAGTAATTATTAAAACAAAATTCAGCGAGATGTTTATCGTTTATTGGAAGGAACAAGTTTCGGCCGCCGGTGATGATGGCACCACAAACAGAAAACTTTGCAAATATAAGCTGTTCAAAATACAATTCCAACTGGAAACAACTAAGCATACGTTTTGATTTTTAAAGAAAAAAACAGTTAGCTAAAATTCGATGCAGTGATCATACACTTATGATTGAGAAAGGTAGACACCAAAAAATTGATTTAGCAAAACGTATCTGTACATGCTGCACTCTTAACGTGAATGAAGATGAAAGATATTCATTTTCTTATCGAGTGCTTATGATACTTATGATACTTCCCGACACAAGCTCCTTGAAAATATCAAAGACTTCAACAACAAAGTTGCTCTTGTAAAATATGTCATCAATACAATGTACGAATATCCTAATAGCCCTATCGAATTTCTTAAAAGTAGCATTTGATTTACGCAAATATGTACTAACTCAAATATATATGTGTATTTTTAGATGTATACTTCCCGTATCGTTGTTTCATTGAGTAGCATGAGTTTGGGATTTGGGTGTGTCCTACGAGGGGGGTCTTAATGGATTGGGTGGCGTTCGGGGGTCATACAGCTGGCGCGGAGAGCTTGGGCGGATCGATATGTGTGCCATTTTGCGTGTTTGGCACGGGAGTGGCATGTGTCTTGGTTTGTTTGCGTATTTTTCAATGGCTGGTTGGCCCTTCTGGTGTGGGTGGTCTCGTGGGTGGCTTCCCTGTAGGTCTCTTTCCTGCCGGTCGGGTCCAAGATTTCAAACTCATGCTCAGTTGAAGTTGATGCTAGTTTTTTTTTAATGTTTTGCTTTTGCTATGCCTGTAAATTAGGTAGTGTAGATCACGTGACACTTCTGGAAATGTGATATTCTAGTCATTTTTTGCAACATTTGATTGTTGTCAAATTTTTTCTTTTGCATCAATCAGTGACTTTGGGCACACATTTCAAGCACCGGAATTTTTAAAAACCTGTTCGGTTCAAAAGTTATGGCCGAAAGAAAAGCGTCGAGATTCGTTAGCAAAAACGAAGCACTTCTTTATCTAAAACTTTCTTCTCGCCAAAAAACTTCTGTTATTACTCGTTGGTCCTATCTTTTATTTAATGATGTTGAAATAATATTAAATAAACTTACTATGTGCTTGTTGATACTAAATAAATAAAAAGAAAGACGGCAAGATAAGTCATCTTTTTATTTTCCCTCCCGGCCTAAATTGGAAAATCGTGAGAAGGAAGTTAGACACGTGTAGCAATAACATGACGTAATGCCGGCTCGCTGTTCCACGACGGCTAAAAGTTAGACGTCGGCGGCGGCTAATAATGTTACGACGGCATAACACTTCACGACGAACCAGTGTTGCAATGAATTTTGTGTAGTACTTGTTAATTTTTTATTTAGTATTTTTTAATTTCTCGAAATAGATTGAAAAAATGTAGCTTTCCGCCCCAGTTTTTAGGGCTGGTGACAACGCTGATTGGAGATAGCAGGCAGTATTACATCATGATTATATCGAGAAAGAAACCTAACGGGGAGGATAGAAATTCTTGAATGTTTGAGATAACGGGCAGTAGAAATAGCAGATGTAAATTCTATATGTAATTTTATATGTTTTCACTAATCTTTATCTGAAGAGCAATTTAAAGTTTCTTTTAGGGGAACGTTTAGGGCAAAACTGGTCAATATAAAGCAGCAATTTATAGGATTAGATAGCTTGTACTCAACGTGAGCTATTAGTTAGCTTCAATTAGTTAGCTAAAAATATGCTGACCAAGCTGACAAGTGAAGCTGGTCCAGCAGCACCTTCCTTCAAAATTAGGGTAATTCTATCCAATTCAGATTCAGAGAACATTTGACTTCTTATCATATTTGCTGTTCTAGCTAAACATTTCTAGTCCTCTTTTTACCACCTAGTGAACATGCTTCAAAAATTCAAATCAAAAGCAAATGATAGTAGAGAGGACTGTGTCCGAGTACCCTTTTCATGACTATAAATAGCAATTAATGAAATTTTCTAGACAGTCGCAACCGTATTGCATACTCTGTATAAAGATATAAAACAAGATTAATTTTCAACCTTGGAGTATTATCGGATGGCATTATATCATTAAATTTTATTTTAGGGGACTGGATCCGACTACCCTATCTAAAAATAGCATTTAGGGGAATTTCCAACAAGGTCAGAATTTAATCGTATTCTATAAAAATATATTGATTTGCTAGATCGTTGGTATTATTAGCGGAAGGTATTCTCTTTAAGTTCTTTGTATCTCAATTTTATCGTATTCTCCGTGTCAAAATGCACAAGAAGACTAATTTTCATGTTTGTATTGTTGATGGGTGGTATTAAATAATCAAATGTTGGTTTAGAGGCCTGGGT
>JAYJMH010038542.1:0-39541 GCA_036873815.1 Phacellophora camtschatica | reverse complement strand
GTTTTAGCTGTATTTTATGGGAGGGCCCCTTGAAAACCAGCACTTATGCTGAAGGGCTTCCCTCCCCGTTGAGAATAAAATGAAATGAAAAAATGAAATGACAGTTATTATCAAACCATGGTTTTTTGTAATTGTCACGCTTCACTTTCCTGGATTTAAATTTCAGCCAGCCGCTTGTTGGCGAAAAGTTTTTCCGTTATTTTCGGAAAATGTTTAACGTTATTTTCATGGTGGAAAATCCCGTTTAGAAGTTATTCTATAAATCTAGAGTTAACTATTACTAGGCCTAGAGGCCCTAGGGTAGACTATTTATTTTTCTCAAAACACGACGAATAGACTAGACTAGCTACTTCAAATTTTGAAGGGAAGCCCGAAAGCTTAAAGAAGTAGCTAGCTATAATCCATCTAAATGTTTAATTTTAGTGAGAAACTGCAAATGTTTTTTGAAATATTGATTGCTGAAATATTTTATTGTAATTTTGTATGTTTTTTTCCATAGACTAGAGTAGTGAATTTAATTCCATTCGTGAAATGCCTTGCACCTTCTGTTTTCTTCGCTCAATAAAATCAAGTCAACTAGACGAAAAAGTCATTGCTTGTTGGTTAATATGAGATAGAAAAAGAGCAACTGCGCCAGGTATGACATATTATTGTCTCCTACAATTGATGCAGCAAAGCGAAGAGGAAGGGCAATGAACAAACCATATCAGGTAGGAATGAGAATTAGTCGCTAGGAACTGAAGGGAGGGTTCTTTCTATCCTGTATAAATATGTAAAGTGAAAGGGTAATTAAAAGCCGCAGCATAGAGAACTTTCAGAGTTGTCAGATGTGCGATAACTTGAGTTGGGAGCGATAATGCAACGCCATGCAGTTTTTTGCGGGCGTTTTGGTACGAGGTTTTGGTTTTGCACTTTTTGCTCCGCGCCTTTATGTGTTTAAAAATACGAAGAAGATAGGGAATGGAGCTTTCAAGTTGCCTGGATGTCAAAAAGCTTCTAAGTTTTAATGGGTTTCTCCGTTCGGTCTGCTCAGGTGCACGAGTTTCGCTGCTGTGGGTGTGTTTATCACAGGTGTTGGCGGATGTTACAAAACTTTCACTTTGTCAAGTAAACTCTAGATAGACTAAGCCTATGCTGAATATCTATTTATCCTTGACGAAGAAGATGACGAGAATAGACTCCAAGTCAAGCAATGTCCATCATGCCTTTTAGCTTATGAACCAGCTAGCGTGATTTTTTGCCGAGCACTTCATTTTATGCTTTTTTGTTGCTCAGCGCTTTTCCATGCTGGATGTTTCATCAAGTCCTGGTTTCCACAAGGAGCAAAGTTTTCACGATGATGTTAAGTCAATTCATTTGATGTTTCTCGTGAAAAATAGACAAGACTTTAGGGTAGGGTTTTGGTGTTCTCTCCCGTCCTTTCTTTTCTTAGGTGTTACGGTACGTTCAGCTTTCGTTTCAGCCAAACCAGCGTGCTTTTTTGCCGCGCGCATTTTTACTTAAGACGTTTGGTGAAGATGTAAAATAAAGACTAAGATAACTTTTTACGAGACGTTGTCAAGTAAGTTCAATATTGATGCTTTTGGGAGTGATCTGTTCAGCTTCAGTGCTTCGGATAATTTTTTGCTGTTTGCTGTTTCAAGATTGGATATTTGTTTATCAATTCATGGATTTAAATTTGGTCAAGATGAAATATACACAAGAAGAAAACTATTAAACTGTTAAATAATTAGATGTCGCAGATTTTAGCCATTCAAGGAACTTTGGGGAAAGAGAAAATTCCACAAAGCAAAGTTTGTCCAGATGTGGTTTTAAAATTTCAATTCAATCAATTAGATGTTCGGCGAGAAAGAAAGCGACAAAAGACTTTTAGTAAAGTAGGTACGTTATTTCTATTTTACTTTTCAAGATAGGATGTCGGATTAAGATTTTAGGGAAGGATTTAGGTGTCAATAATTTCGGGGTCTGCAAATTCCAGGATTTTCACATTTCGGTATCAGCCAGCGTGCTTTTTTTTGCTACGCGCTTTTTGCGGTTTTTTGCCATGCAATTTTTCAAATTTTTCTTTGCTGGAAGTTTTTTGATAAAGTCGTTGTTGGGGTTTGCTGAAAATGAAAACTAGACAAGAAGAAAACTTTCAATTCTGTTTTTGAAGTTCTTGGATGTCATCTGCTTCGGTAATTTTCATAATCATTTGCTGCTGGCTGTTTTGACATTGGATGATTTTTTTTATCAAACCAAGGAGTGGATTCTGGGGGAAATGAACAATACGCGGAGCAAGTTTTACAATTTCAAGTCAATCAATCAGATGTTCTGCGAGAAAGAAAGCGACAAAAGACTTTTTAGTAAAGTAAGTACAATATTTTCATTTTACTTTTTAAGATAGGATGTCGGATTAAGATTTTAAGAAAATATTTCGGAAAAGGATTCTAGGGCAGGATTTAGGTGTCCGCTAATTTTTGGGTCCGCTCAATCCGGTATTGCCAGCGTGCTTTTTTCGCTGCGCTTTTTTGCTGCGCTTTTTTGCGGATATTTGCTGTGCACTTTTTCTGTGCTGGAGGTCTTTTGATCGTTTGCTGGTCTGGTTTGGCGTTTGCTGAAAATGAAATCTACAACAACAAGAAAACTTTCCAACTGTCAAGTCAATTCTATGTTGAAGTTCTTGGATGTCATCTGCTTCTGTAATTTTCATAATCCTTTGCCGCTTGCTGTTTCTCCATTGGATATCTTTTTATCAAGCCAAGAAGAGAATTTTGGGAGATGAAGTACGCGGAGCAACGTTTTGAAGATGAAAAGTCAATTTATTAGATGTTTGCCGAGAAAGAAGACAACGAAAACTTTAAGTAAAGAAAGTACGCTGTTTTTATTTTTAGTTTTAAGATAGGATCTCGGATTAGAATTTTAAGAAAGGGTTCCGGACCTGGATTCTAGGGCAGGATTTAGTTGTCCGCTAATTTAGGTGTCCGCTAATCTTTGGTGCCAGACGGCGTGCTTTTTGTGTTGCACTTTTTGCCATTTTTTGTTGTGCACTTTTTTTGTACTGGAGGTTTTTTGATCAAATCATACTTTCAATTTTGCTGAAAATGAAAATCGTACAAGAAGAATAGACTAGCTGCACCACTCGCTTTGTTAACAAGCGACTGGTACATACAGAAACGTTTGACTTGTTTCAGGAAAAATGCCAAGTCAGCAAATATTCCAATTGTTCTTAACTGTTCAGCTCATTGTCATTCTTTAACTTTTTCCTCAACGAGGCTGAGCTAAACAATGGTGAGCAATAACAATATTTGCTGAATTAGAATTTTTCATGAAGCGAGGCAAACTTTTTCTTGTATAGTTACCAGTCTAAATTTCATTCGTCCCGTAAACATACTATAATATAATAAAATAAAGAAACTTTACCTTTCTGCCAGCTTCATTGTTGTGCAGATTCATCAGAACTCTATCAAATGACCAAGAGTTCCTCCAACGTTCTCTTTCATATCCGTCGACAAAGGCTTTTGAAAATCGAACACCAAATCGAATGTTATCACTACATCCACTCCACTGGAACCCAGACCCCGAGTAACCCCTTTTACTGGAATCGCAATTGCATTTTTGAATTTTGCCTTTGCTGCATTCTTTTGTTATGGCATTAGAGATACCAGCTGAGAATATCGAATGTACGAACGCTGCTTCTCTTGTGCCTGATAAAAATACAACATTTTCATACACTTACTGACAGTTGTCACAACAAAATGTCGTCAAAGAGCGTTATGACAACAGAGGCAAATTTTGTAACAATAGTGAAATTGACACACTGGTTTCAAAGCGATTATACCTCGAGAGCAGAGAGAAGCTCTTGTTCTGTAAAATGAAAACATCTCCTCCGCAATATTGTTTGTTTTCGTTTTCCAGTTGAGAGAGTTTGTGTTAATTTCACTTCATTTTTTTACTGAAAAGATTATCATATCTAGGGTTTTTGGAGATGATCACAGAGTGACCAGGCTGCGCGATTTTGTTTGGTTAAACTGAGATATGTCAGAATTTGAAAAAACAGGATAGCGAGAGCTCCATGTCACGAAACCACGGGCTTTGGGAAAAGTAAAGTGTGTATTTTATTCCCATTTCCATTTTTTCATTTTACCTGTCCTACATTCCGTGTTTTTTTTTCATCACAAGCACAGAGTGTAGGACAGATGGAATGAGAACAATCGAAATGGGAATGAAATACAAACTTTACTTTTCCCAAAGCCCGTGATGAAACACAAAAGGAACACAAGAGTGCACTTGGAAAAAACAATTCATGCAAGGTAGGTAGGTGCCTTCGGTTAATTGTGACAGAAAAAAGGTTACAGAAAAATTAGACATCATACCTGACTTTAGAGCTAACCCAAAAGGTGAACGTTGCCTTTTTCGAAATTTATTAACAGTTGAGCAGTTCCATCTTCTCCATTTAAATTGGTATTGACATTCCTTCAATCCAATCATTGACCCTTTGATGACACTAGGCATCAACTCGATATTATCTTTGCAAAATCTTTTTTGCAGCAAAGTCAATTCTTTAAAATAATCGCATTCAATTCGATTTCCCATAGACATCAATTGAGTCGACAATGCAAGAGACCTGTGTAAAAATGAATAACAACGTTTTGTCAATGAATAACAATATTATGTCAATTTTAAAATGAAATTTCACTTTATACTGTAATTTTACATCGTAAATACCTAGTGGCCCAAAAAATGTCCCCATGTTTACAAAGCTGCTATGGACGAGCTTTAGTTTTAATAATTTAGTTTTCATAATTTAGTTTTGTTTGACGTTGATGCAAGAGGCTTCAACTCAAAGTTTGATACCTTGTTTTCCAAAATCTACTTTTCTGCTAATCTACTTTTCTGCTAATCTACTTTCTACTAATCTACTACAAATCTACTTTCCAAAATCTACTTTCCAAAAGCTACGTTTCTAAAAGCTACATTTCTAGAAGGTACTTTTCTAAAAGCTACTTTTCCGAAATCCCTGAGCTATATCATTGACATACCATAACAGTTACACAGCGAAATTAAACATTTTGGGAACCAGATGATAATGTTCGTAAACAAAGCAATTTTCATCAAAGCGTTCCCGGATGCATGGTTTGTATTAGCAATGAAGTTTAAACTCTCTCTTTGAAAGCGTATCCACAAAAATATGTCGCTTGACTTTGATAAAACCAAAACGTTTCTCGAACATGATGTCCATAGCAATATTTTTGCTACAACCAATTTCCCTCTTAATTAGTGATGTCGTCTTCCTTCAAAATTTAGTTGACCAGCATTAATCAAAATATTTTTTTACTTTTCCGCCTACATCCTGATGCTGAAAAGAAACCCTCCTCGTTTACCACTAGTTTGTCTATTCTAATTTCGTGTTAAATTTTCGGCAAAAGTAAAGCAAATAATATTACTTATTGCAATTAAGGAAATAATACCACTTTGATTGAAAAATACATATATATTATGAATTTAATCATCGATTTGATTGCAAATTATTTATTAAACCGTAGTCTATAAACTGTCCTTTTGATGTCAAGATAGAAACTTCAAAAATCAGATCCTTAGAAATCTAAACTTGAAGAGATGCCCACGTTAACAACGTAAATTAACTATTTGATGCAGCAATGTTCTTAGATATTACATCAGAGATGACCCAGTAAATGTCCCACATTTACAAAGCTGCTATGGAGGAGCTTTGGTTATGATAATTTTGTTTTAACTTTACATTCATGTATGACGCTTCAACTTGAAGTTTGATGCCTTGTTTGCCAAAATCTACCGAAAAATCCTTGAACCATACTAAAGGAAAGCCATTATGTAGTATTTTCCAGTGCCGTTGGGAGCTTATTATTCTCATAACAATAGAGAACAAAGATTTAATCAATTAATTGTTTTAAATCGCCATTTTTCTTGAAATTTTCGGGGTGCTACAGCCCCCCGCTTCCGACGGTACTGTTTTCAGCAGATTGCAGCAACAGAATTCCATAATTTTTGGTTTCGTTAAAGGGTAAGTTTACCTATATCGGTCTTTTACATATATGGATATTATTCAACATGTTGGAAAACGTGTTGCAACTTTTAAATTTTATTATTGCGATTATTTCACTCTTTTTGAGGGATTTGCATACCCCTGCTCAAGATTACTGATATTTCTGATTCTTTATGACAAGCAGGGGGTAATCCACCTTTTCAAGTTAAGGCCGCCATTATGGAAATTAATCACATTTTAGAGATATTACGTTTTTGATTCTTGAATTAGATTCTGCCATCAAAACGTAGTTTAATAACAAATTTTAACATTTCTACGTGAATTGTTGTCAAAGTTATAGCAATAAAAATATTTAAAGTTTATAAAGGATTTGACCGTAAAAAGTTTGTTTGGACAAATTTTTGCCCTTACATCCTTTTCACGGTCAAATCCTGCACAAATTTAACTTCCTTAAACCACCATAATTTTTACAATAATGGATGTAGAAATGTAGAAATTGTTCATTAAACTAGACTTTGAAGGCAGAATCCATTCCAAGAATCGAAAATGCAATATCTCAAAATCTAATTAATTTCCATAATGGCAGCCTTATCTTGAAAAGGTGGATTGCGAGTACTTGGCAATTCATTAATAAGAAATTTTGAAACTTTTTCCAAAAAATGGTTGCATGATCAAACATACCCATGATTAAACATGATAATGCAAAGAATTTTCTTTATCTTTCAATTTCCTTTGCATTATTTAGAATGAACATCAAGAAGTAAAAACGTTTGTTAATTATTTATTAATTAATTAATTAATATATTGATTGGCGTCAAAATTTTGTTTATGCCAATAATATCATACTAGGTGGCCCAAAAAATATCCCAAGTTTGTAAAAAGCCCCCCTAAATCCCAAAAATGAAAAAAATATCAAAACTATGAATAACCTCAAAATTTAAGAATTTAAATTTTGGCCTCCCTCGCTACAAAATGCGTTTACCCTTCACTGCTTAACCAGAAAGGCTAAAGATGTGAGTACTTGGAAATTTACGGGTAAGTTATTTTGTACACCTTCAATCCTCCATTTCAGAAACAATGGGTGCATTTACGGCCCTGGTTTGATTTTTGTTGTGCAAAAAGTTGAGATACCACAGGGAAACCCGTGGAATTTTAAGTTTCAATATACATGAATAGCTTTGGTAAACCCGAAATAAAAATCTCACGTTGCTGATCATGATAGCCAAGTTCCTGATTGCATTTTCATGTTATTTCTAGTGATCCAACAGGAAATCACTGTGGTACAGAGAAATACTGCGCTTATATATGACTACGTTCCTTAATGAAAAACAGTGTTAGGTCCTGATAACTAGATATAGATATTGCGGAAATAGGCTGGCCCAGTTAATTGAAAAAGGCGTGTTTCAGATACTATGGAAACTTTCAATGTTTAACCACTACAAAGATTGTGGCTCGAAATATAAACGTTATTTATGAGTTTTGAGAACATTGATATGAATGAGACATCTATGTTGACAAGGTTTCCAGTTTTACGTGTCTCCAAGAACGAATAAAATAAAGACAAAAAATTAAACTAAGAATGGATGGAAGCGTTAAGTTGCATGGAGTGAAACTAGGCATTCTTTTCAGATCAACTGTGACTTTTGTGGACATTCATTCAACGAAAAGAAAAGAAAAACACTGAGAACTTCTGAATATTTCAATGACCAAATTAACTCAACCTGCTATCCCTGACAAATGCAAGAACATTTCGTCCTAAGCATCCATATAAAATCAAAAATCAATCGAAAAAATCAATCACCAAATTCAATGGTAAAGTTGCTGAAAATATTTCCCATGTACAAAAGCAATTTACTTCTAACAATGGGAAATTTGCCAATATCTGTCTTTGCAGCAAGAAGAAACTCACCCTTTCCACAAAAACACCTCAACATATGAAACTTAACGAAAATACTTAACAATGACCAAGCATACTGGAAGCAATTCAGGGCAAGGGGTCAGAAGCCTGAAAACTGGGGGAAAACAAGGGGGCAGCTATTTGCTTGCCCTTCTTCTGCTAGCATCGCTTAAAATGACCAAAAAGAACAAAATACGAAATAAATTTGAAAAATCCGAAAAATGTGACATTTATGAGCCTCTTTCCAACATCTCGCAAGCATTAAAAATAGATAATAATGTTTTCTAAAGAACAGTAACAAAAATACCACAACAAACATACCGTGCTTACGAGACAATTTAAAGATTGCAGCAAATCAAATCCCTAATGTCGTCGGACACTTATTGTAAACACTTAGAGAAGTGATACTCTTAAGTAAATCAAATAATGTTGAAAAGACCCAAGCGCCTCAACTCTGAGAGGATCAGAGGAATAAATTAAAAAACAAAGAACGAAACAGTTAAACAACATCCATGGATTAGCTAGGAGCATTAATTCTGTTAGGCTTTTAATATCTAAAGATATTAAGACATTTCTGAATTACTCGATTTAATTGATGTTTCATGAGAAATTTACCACTTGATAGTGTGTGTGTATATTAGAATTAATAAAAAATGAGGGAACAAACACGATAAATGTTCCCTTTCACGTGTAAAGCACAACCAAACAGAACAGAAACATAGAATAATTTGATGAAAACCTAAGGCCTTGAAAAAACTATTATTCAGCGTCAGCGTCGAAAGCTTTTTAGCTTTTCCAAATTTCAATACGAAGATTTTAAAAAGTTTTTTTAAGTTCTAATAATAAGCAAACAAACAGAAACAGATTCATTATAAGATCCAAACTGAGAGGTCGGTCATTTTATCTAGAAAAGAAGCAAGGATTTGCATTCATTTGTATGGAAGCAACATGTTTCTTTCAAAACTGAACTAAAACAATAATTTCATAAAATTTCATGATAACTATCGCACGTTGAAGACCTGACACCAAATGTAGTTTCTTAAAATCCTATACACGTTTCCTTTATAAGAAACTCACCGGTGAAACCAACGAAAATTTGAGAAACATTTTCTAATGAATGAAGCAAAGATTACATAATGCTTGAACTGATATTAGTGGAATGGACATTGATGTTAGATGATAAATTCAGTGAAGGTTTTATATAACGTTTTATCCTGTGCAACATATACCCAGTTTTTGTTAATGTTTTTGTGGAAAAAGAGAATTCATATCAAAAACAAGAACTTTTCATATACAGTTAAGAAACTTTTAAGAAATTTACTGGGGAGATTTGGTCCAAAATGGTCCAAAATTAAGAAACTTTCACTAGTGGAGCCTTAGCCAGGCTTCTAAAAAAAACGAGTATTCTCAGTACTAGAAGGTTTTTTTAGCATTTTGATGGTCTCGAGAACTAGTTTCTTTAAATTGATTTCTTTGAAAAAAAGAAGTTATTCAGACAAAAATATTCCAAAGCACACATAATTCAAATTTTGGAAAAACTGAACCATGGCACGGTGCAGCTTTTATTCCACGAACCTATTTGAAAGGCATCGTGCTCAAACAGTTTCTAATTCACGAGCACTGTATATTGTTGAAAAGTGTTACGTTATAAAATGTAGCAGAAAATATTGTAAATTGTTGTTGTGGCGATGTTGCAAAGTGTCGTGAATTTAAGCAAAATATATCGAATTTAAACAAATAAACAACAACAGCAAAGTGTTTTAAATTGTTGCAAAATGGAGTGTTACAAAGTGTCGTGTAGGAAAATGTAGCACACATGTTGTAAATTTTTAAATTAAAATTTATTAATTTTATAAACGGAGGGCCCCTTGAAAACCCAGCTGAAGGGTAAACCTCCTCAGATAATATTAACATGAAATGAACATACTCACATCCATTGCTGCCCCGCAGAGGTGTTCATCAACAATGTCAGCAATATTGTAACGTTGAAAATAAAAAACACTTCGATAAACTCTCTTCTTTTCATGGTTGCAGAAAATGTGTTGTGTTTAAGAAGTTATTATTTAAACAGCATTGCCTTGGTGTCTCTCCAAGCTTCGGTCTCAGGAACAAGCCTTGTCTCCAAATTTTCTCACTAAAAAAAAAGAAAGAAAGGCATAAAGCAGGCAATTCAACCTTTTTCACAAACGTTGGAGATGTTTAATTTTTGATTCTCGAACTGGATTCTGGCCACCAAAATTTAGTTTAAGAACCAATTTCTACAATTATACGTACATCGTCAAAAGTTTTAAAGGTTTTCAAATTTTTCAAATTTTCCTTCGTTATCTTTAAAGATTTTTTGTTTCCACAGAACAGCAAAATATAGCGAAGCATAAATTTCAGTACCAATAACATGTAACAAGTTCTAAAATCAAATTTCACGCAACATTTGTTGGATGCCTGATGTTGCATCGTTTGACCACCCATGGTGCATCTTGAAACATTTATCAAATTTGAAAATGATCAAAATTATGTTGCATCGCTTGGCCGGGTCATGCAACATTTGTTGCAAACATTGCCTACTTGTTTTTGCTAGTTGCTTACTTTATCTTACCTTAGAAGCAAGGATGCTTAATTTTTAGACGAACTTCAGTACATTTGCTTATTAAGTAGTTGCTAATAAAATAAATAATCTTATTTGATATGTCATATGTAATATGTTCGTCAATATTCGACCAGAGAGTCTCATCAAGGAAATTTGTCTTTGACAGAGAAAGATAATCTTCAATATTCGATGTTCGAATTTATTCGATACCTTGGTGCGAAATTATGGAATAAATTACCAGTTTTGATTTAAGACTCTCCTTCTAAATACACACCAAAACCAACTTTCTAAAATTCCTTGTAAAATGCCACCAACTTCAACTTCCACTACCCATAACATGAAATTTGAGGATAGGAAGCGACCCCTCGTCTCCTTAGGTTATGTACACGTTTTTATTTTATTTTATAAGAACATTTACCTTCAATTTTAAGAACATTTACCTTCAATTTTAAGAACATTTACCTTCAATTTTAAGAACATTTACCTTCGTATTTCTGGCCTAAATTGCAAATTTGCTACCTCCCAAACTTCTCAAAACGTATTTCTGGACAAACTTCTTACCTCCCACCCCTCTCAAAACATCCTTAAAGTGTGCCTCAGATCAAGTGTTCAACTCCTGAATACTTTTTTATACTAAACATAAGACAACCCAAAACAATTCAAAAGTTTTATACAACTTCTGAGATACCCCAAAACAATTTTTACCCAAATCTCTGCTTGGCGTTTCTTATAAAGGTTTATCTTATAAAAAAGTATTTTTAGAAAGTTCCTCCTTAAAAAACTAATTTCTCTTTCATTCATTCGTAGCATTGTTGCATTTATATTTATTTATTAATCATATTTATAACTTGCATTTATTTATTTACAAATTTATTTACTTACTTATATATTTACAACTACAAATAGAATAAATGAAAAATTTACGAAATTACCTCCTTTGATAACATTACACAAGCACCACACAAAATGATGCAACACAACCTTTTCTCAATTTTATCCTTCTCTTGAAACACTTCTATCTTTCAAATTAATTCTCGTATTAAAATTTTTCACATTGACAATACTTCTTGCATTCATCTCTTCCCAACTCGCTCACAATGCCAGTCTTGCCGTTTGCCAACATTCATGATATTTCATTGGTCACAGTTCTTATACTTAGTCACGTGACTGTGCCATGTGACTACGCAGTCCTCAAGATTTGTGACTGGCGGTATATTTGTTTAGGGTCTTGACGGAACGGCACATTTAGTAAATTAGTTGGCAGACGGGACTTGCCTAATAAGAAAATCCATTTTACAATTGTAAAAGTAAAATACAACTTTCCCAAAGGAAACAAACAGTTTAATTTAGGCATAAAAGAAAAGATTATGAATCGATCTTCTTATTTTTATATTTAAACTTAATCAGTTTATTGTTCTATTTCATTTATCCAGGGGGTTCTATACAACTATAAAAGTAAAACGCAACCGAAAAACGGATGTTATGCCATGCCCTCCCCAGGCGAGAAGAGACATGGAGGTAACTGTGGATTGGAACCAACAACCAAATATAGCCATTTTTAGTATTCACTGGAATAAATTGCTCTAAAAGTTTTCCAATTACATATTTTTGTATCCAAGTAAGTAAATAGTTTCTCGCTGGAATATTTCTCTAAACCATTTCTCCTAGCGTCCCTGTATACCCTAAGTTTCCAAATTCGTATCAGAGTTTTGCGAATACAGTTTTCAAAACTATTTAAATATAGTACCACATATTTATCTCCCAC
The DNA here is from genome assembly GCA_036873815.1 of Phacellophora camtschatica. NCBI lineage: Eukaryota > Metazoa > Cnidaria > Scyphozoa > Semaeostomeae > Ulmaridae > Phacellophora > Phacellophora camtschatica. Next base: position 27,291 of record JAYJMH010038542.1, on the reverse strand, counting down.
TCCATAACTTTAGTTCAACCTCCTTGAAATTAATCAAAACTCTTTGCATGTCACTTGATAAGCCAACCTAAACAGGGGGAGTACACATGTTATATAGCTACATGGTATATACATGGTATATACATTTTTATATACCTGGTATATACATGGTATGGTATATATATTTTACACCTTGTCATTTCTTCAGTATGTAATGTTAAAATATCAACTTCTAAATTCACAAAAATCCCAATCGGGAAAAATGATGCGATTCCCCCTAATGCAAAACGTACAGTGAAATGTGGAACAAAGGAGAGAGGCTCAGACTATATTACATGATATGCAAAGAGTTTTTATCCGATTTCTGTCGCAACGTCAGATCCGCAAACAATAAAGGATAGATTTATCAAAATTAAACACGACTTCATTCTTTAGGGGGTTCTCTTATTTCTTTTGTTAGTAATAGCATCATGTAGAATATATACCCACGCCCATCAATTGAAAGTAGATCGTCTCTTTACAATACTATTCCCAACAAGGATAACACCCATACAGCACTGTATGAACTGCAAACAGAGCAAAATCTACGTTAAATTAACCACTTTACAGAGATCAACATTGCTATCGCATCCTTAAATTTCCATCTACCCCACCAATCCTTCCACAAACGACCACAATTCGGTGCTGTCAGCATACTGCGGCAAAATGACCACAGGCGTCCCCGCTTGCCCAAGAGTGCCACCCTAAAATGTCAGGAAAAAGGCTGCGTGTAGAGCAAATGGACGCTACGCCCTTCAGACTCCCTGGAAAATGATTATTAATTCTCAAACACACACTAAAGGCTCCCTTGGAATGCCACGCCACCAAAGTCTCGTTTTATCTATCACTTTTTATATTATGCTTTTGGCAAACTGGTTGCAATGTTTTCAAAGAAATGGAAACCACCTTTGCAGCATTTAAGGATTTTATCGAAATTACTGCGCAATGTAGAATTAACAAAGCAAAGTTAAGCAAAGTCAAACGAGGCAAAGTCAAACGAAACAAAGTCAAACGAAACAAAGTCAAACGAAACAAAAGCCAAACGAAACAAAGTCAAACTAAACAAAATCCAACGAAAGAAAGTCAAACTAAACGAAGCCAAACGAAAAAAAATTAAAATAAACAAAATCCAACGAAACAAAGTCGAACGAAACAAAGTCAAATTAAACAAAATCCAACGAAAAAAGTCAAACTAAACAAAGCCAAATGAAACAAAGTCAAACTAAACAAAATCCAACGATACAAAATCCAACGAAAAAAAGTCAAACTAAACGAAGCCAAACGAAACAAAATTAAAATAAACAAAATCCAACGAAACGAAGTCAAACGAAACAAAATCCAACGAAACAAAATTCAAACACAAAATATTTCCCGTTTCATCTTCCTTCAAGCTAACAGATCACTTCTCAAATGAATGCAGATAGGTTTTTAGAATTGAGAAAACTTAATTGCCTTGGTTTATATGTTATCTAAAACAACTTAGTAACTTACCTATGCACACCAAAATTGAAACATAAAATAGTTAAGGTTCTATCTTCCTTTAACTATCAGATCACTTCTTAAATGAATACAAATTGATTTTTAGAATTTAGAAAACTTTATTGCGATGGTTTATATGTTATCTAAAACGACTTAGTAACTTACCTATGCACACCAAAATTCAAACATAAAATATTTGACGTTTCATATTCCTTCAAACTATCAGATCACTTCTCAAATGAATGCAGATAGGTTTTTAGAATTGAGAAAACTTCGTTGTGTTGGTTTATATGCTTTCTAAAATGGCTACGAAGACTGCTAATTTTCCTCCAAACCACAACGAGAGAAAGACTGATAAGATAAAACGAGTCACTCCTTAAAAATACCCTATCAGCGACAGATGAATCCCTTCGTAGACAATGCACTGATAAAAGTAAGAACATCTTAGTCCTTTTGACAAAAAAAGAAAAACGTTTTACAGTTTTGGAAAGAATTTAAAGACAAAAAGTGCAATACATTTCGTCCACAAAGATCTTCTTAAACGAGGAGATTGGTTGGATTATGACTGCATTAACCTTCAAGGAAAACCTTAAATCAAAGTCAATGTATTTTAACTGCACTAAAACCATCTTAATACACACAGAGTATCTCCTCAGGGTTATGATCATGGCTGCATGTACGTAACGAAAAACAAGATTAGAAAACCCATGGGCGGGTAGTTGCTCTAAATTATGTGACCCTGTCTATCCGCACAAATTGATATGAAAGCCAAACAAAGTTAAAGAAAATGGCGTTTTAAAACAACAGTACTGGTATTTCAAATGAGTTTCTCATTCCAATCCAATCCAAAATCTCAATCCAAAATTCATCTTGGATTCAAACGTTAAACTTCACATAGATACAATGAATTTTACTGCAGTAGATCCCACTGTTAACAAACTGGATATTTTGCTTTAGCCTCATTGTTTATCAAATCATTATGTGTTCTTCTATTGTTCTTCTATTGTTCATTATATATATTCTGAGCCTCTTTTTGATAGCGAGGAATTTGGTCATCATAACCTTGGGTCGGAATTGACTCAAAATTTACGCATGGCTTCAAATGATAGATTTAATATGGATTTATCATGAATTTAATACTTTCTGAGATACAAAATAATATACCTAAATCTCAGCCTGTGGAGTTCTATATAAATAAGTTTTTATTAGGTTTGGCGCACGAGAAGGGCGAAGTTTGATTAGGCCCTAAGTTAGATTTGAAAATAAAAGTTCTGAAGGACTATAGTTAGACCCTTTATCTTAGGAATCTACAAAATATGTCCAAAGGTTTGAGTTTTAAAGAGGAAAACATTGCACATTTTATCTGAAGTCACAAGTTTCACCACAATAGTCCCATAAATCGGGATTAATTTATTCATCGCGATACGTCTTGCTACTGCCATGCCGAATCATATCGCACCACTGCCGTTAGGCTAAAAAAAGAGACCGTCCGCTTGACTCTGGCACGACTTGCCAAGTTGAAAACAGTCACACTAAATCATATTTGATTCTGCACGATATATAAACAAAGCTTAAAAGATTGCTTGTAATTGCAGCAAGAATCGCATGCCAAAATCTTTCTTAACTTCTCCTTACATACGTCAACAAGATAAACAAAATTTGTGTTAATTTGAATAACCTCCCGCAAGCTCAAGTCGTCCTGAAAATGCAAAGATTAGTTCTCAAACCTAAGCATGCTTGTTCTATTTTCTATTCTTTCTTTTTTATTGCTTGCATTCAATGTATCCAGTTTAGTCCAATTTCAAACCTATCCTATTTACGAGTTCATCCTATTTTACGTCTATTGTCAGGCATTTCTTGCATAGGAGCCATATTTTATCGATAAATAAATGCGCATTTCCCGGGGTATTTCCACAGATCACGAAAATCCTTCCGTCTAACAGTTCTAGGAAAATATGCACGATTTCCCTTACTCGAATATATCTTCAATCTTTATTGTTTTCATTTGTAGTTCTCTTCGGGGCAGTTTGTACGAAGAAAATAGTTCTGAGCATTCTCACGGAAGATATTCTAGAACTCTACAGTAAACATTGCGGTCTTTAATTTGCTTATATCGGAAATTTGTCCCATTCCGTCTGAAAATGGCGTAGTCAAAGAGGGAAATTGTCCCCCCTGCAATGATCGTAAAAATTGCCCTTGTCATTCTTCTAAATTTGTTGAGAAGATCTGTGTTGGGGGCAGACCTGCTGAAAAGGTGGCAAGGGGGCAATAAATATGACTATCAATCCTATAAATATAAGTAGATGTGGTTAACGGGCACTCAGAACATAAATTTTCCAGGGCGTCGTCATTTCTCTCAGCGGCCCTGGTTGGGGGAGGGGGAGTAAGGGCGTTCTCCCCTCATCCCTGACTGAGATTACTTTCAGATGGCAGCTGGGAGGCAGAACAAAATCACTAAAATCGGTATCAAGTTGCACAAAAGTCAAACATATTTACGAAAAGATTCCACGAAAGAAAAATTTTCAACAAAGATAACTTTTTAAAGTGGTGCAGCTCTTGATAAAAAATAAAAATGAGTCAACATCAAATGTTTTGGAATTAAAATTGTTAAAATTGTCAACACGATGAAAAACTGAATAAAGATTGTGTATCACTGTTTCTTTGCAGACAAATCTTAGCTCAGAGAAGATTAGCCTGTTGATGTGCTTGCCCACACTATTTTTTATTAAAATTGTACGAAAACCTAGACTAACGATAAACGCAGACTGTTGTTGGTGCAATCGATTTTATAAGCAAAGACATTATACTGTTTCGACGTTTCGACGTTTCGACGTTTTAATGTTTTGACTTCAAATCGAAGATATGATAAGTAGTACAGCAGTGATAAAATTAAGATTGTACGATAACCTAGTCCTAGCGATAATAACATACTGTTGTTGATGCAATCAGTTTTATAAGCAAAGATTTATACTGTTTCAACGTTTTGACGTTTCGACTTCAAATCGAAGATATGATAAGTAGTACATCAGTAATACAATTCAGATTGTACGATAATGTAGATAATAGGAGAAAATTGATTTTATAAGCAGAGAAATTTATCCGCAACATTCGATACTATACTGTTTCGACGTTACGGCGTTTCGACTTCAAATTGAAGATATGATAGGCAATACAGAAGTGACAAAATTGAAGCAGACTGTTTCATCAGCAACGATTTACACTATATTGTTTCGACGTTTCGACATTTTGATGTTTCGACTTCAAATCGAAGATGTTTGATAAAACGTAATTCATCGCCAATGATGAACTTTCAGAAAGGAAAGAATTTATTCGTAATGAACTGCCGATGCCTAGGGACAACAAAACAAAACTCTATTAAAACAAAGCATTTTGCAGTCATCACCAAAGCTACGCCTTTACACCCCTAGAAAAGCTATATGCCCCAAGTGCTAAAACAACGACAAATGTCATATATTCACGAGGTAATTGAAAGCAGAACTTTATACTAATTTCAGATGTTTCAACGTAATTTTTTTTAAATAATAGAATCAAGCGCGAATAGAATAAACAAGCGCGAATAGAATAAACCAGCGCGTATAGAATAAACAGGCGTGAATAGAATCAAGCGCGAATAGAATCAAGCGCGCATAGAATAACAAGCGCGAATAGAATCAAGCGCGAATAGAATAAACAAGTGCGAATAGAATAAGCAAGCGCGAATAGAATAAACAAGCGTGGATAGAATCAAGCGCGAATAGAATCAAGCGCGAATAGAATAAACAAACGCGAATAGAATAAAAAAGTGAATTTCAATAAGGTTTGGTCCTTATTTCGACGGCCTTTATTGCCGTTCTCTATGGTCCACCGGCGGACAAATGACCGTGGTGGTTTTCCAAACGCCAATCAACGGGTGCGCCAATAAAGTCTAACAAAGAAGTTGCTATTTGCAACCCCTTGCAAAATAAAACTGAGATAGGATTTGCTTGTTAATTGAAATCAATCCGGGCTTGAAGAGAATACAGAATTATAGCTATGTGGTTCAAACTTGCACATATAAATTTGGCGCCAAATAGAAACAAATGTAATATGCGTAAAAGCTGGAACTGTGAGCATCACCGACCAGCGAATGATGAAGCATAAAAACTGAATAAGATCGGTGAACGTTTAACAGCAGTGACAATTATAAGTAGGCAAGTAATTCGCTACAGCCGGAGGCGATACGAAGGCTCCTCTTTGATTAGCTACTATCTTTTCAGATATGTATGGTTGATATTCTTATCCCTGTTCAGTTTTGACAACTTACCCCAATTATATCATGGAAAATGTTTGTAAATATTTCATGATCTGGGAGCCTTTAAGTTTTAGCCCCATAAAACGACTTTGTTACTACTTTCAAGATTTCAAATTTGATGAGCTAAGTCGCTACTGGGGTGTGGGGGAGAAGGGTAACACCCAGGGGGAGGGCAGTACCATCTAACTTGGATAGAGGGCGTGTCTAAGGAAACCTTGAGCTGATTCAAAAACATAATGGAACGAAAGCCCAAAAATATAACAGTATGGCGCATGCTATGATACAATTTTTTATAACATTTGCCTATAAAATCTTTTTATTAACGTTTCTATGCTATTTCATAATATTTTACCCAAAAATCTATTATTTTTAAATTTTTAAAGCCAAAATTATACTTGTTTGAGAAAAGTTTTCAGACACAAAATATATTATCGAAATCGAAATCCCAGACCCAAAAATATAGCATACGCCTCCTATCCAATTAAGGTGGTACCCCCTGGGGGGTAACACCCTCAAATATTTTTAACAAGAAACAAGCTCCAGGAAAATTGGGGGAAATTGCTTCTCTCCATCGAATTGCTCCTGTCCTGCTACAATTTCACTGTGAGTGACGTTTAGTTTGTACCTATGCACATATGGTAATTACAAAATAGATTTGCGTTCAAAATAATTTTTTCAAATTTCTGCATACAACTTGCTCCAACCACAATTAATGTCCTTCAAATGTCTTTTGAAGAGAAAAGGATATCTTTTGAACCATTTCAGCTTTACACCCTTAGTTAGAGCCCCCCCCCCCCCGAAAACTTCCGTTTCCATCGCCACTTTCCCCCCTTTTTAGCACATGCAAATTTAGCAAAATTTCCAAAATAATACGTTTGTGATTTTCCTGACTATGGTTATTTTCCGTTTTACTATCTTAAAACACAGAAAATAAATTAAGTGGTGGAGTAAATTCTCGCCGAAAATATCCTGCAAAACGTGTAGGTTTTTCCTGAGGCGGGATTGGTCAGACAGATAAGATAACAGATCACTGTTATACCATTTTATCAACCATAAATATCATTCATCAGATAACTAACCCAATAATATCGAAACTTTGATTAAAACGAGCAATTAAACATCAAACCTAAAACAGTGCACTATCTTCTTTAACAAAAAATAGCATTTTCAACACACAAAATATATTACCACATACCTGTATACACTATGCTGCACACGAAACTAATTATTACACAACTATTAGATTGACGATCCACGAATGCCAACAATCCATTTAGCTCTGCATGTCGCATAAATATAAATCAATCGAATGTTGTATTGCGTCACAGAAGTACATGCGTAGCAATAGAAACAGTTATGTGCTTTTCTAGGTATGAATCTTGATTGACGTCGTATTTTCAAGCGAGTTTTCAAATATTTGTCAGTGTTCGTAAAAATGCTTTAGCCTTGATAAATCGATTTTATTGAATTCTGTTGACTGTCTGACCTCAAATCCTCGCCGACAAGACTATTTTGTTATGGAAGCCGCTCTACCTATCATATATCGATTCATTACTCGGTGTAGAACATAATCAGAAATCGCTGAGGTTTGCTAGAATCATCACGGAGATAAAGTTGACATTTCTGGACTGAAAACAAAAAAATTCTACGCAATTTGTTTTTAAGAGCAAGGGTAAACATCATCTCACATTCAGCGAAAGAAAAGTTCTTTTTTAGATCTGCTTTCCAGAAAAAAGTAAACAACCATTTCATGTGATATTCAAAAGCACAAGCTAAAACGCAGATTAAGAAATGGATTGGTAGACTGTAGGGAATACGGGTCTTTATTGTTTAATCTTGCAGTAGCCATGGCGGAAGCTAAAAAAGCATTGTTTTGCACCGCGCGAATCCAGCGGGGGGAAAGGAAAGCGGAAAAAGAAAGTACTCTTCTCCTGCCGGCTTCGCGCGCAGAAAATAATTTTACAAATGCAAAATCATCAAATTGGCAGTTCGATGAGTGTGATCAGTGTTGCGACTTAATCGCGACGGAACTGCGGAATATAAACTAAATTTCACCCTTTAATTCCGTCCAATTCAGCCATTCCTTTCTCTATTAAATGTTTGAGAAATGTTTAGATTTAGGTTTAGATTTTAAATTATAGATTTCACACTTGTAAGTAAAGGTAAGAAATCCACAGTTAATAAAAATTACAACAAAGTTTTCCTAATTTGTCTTGTTCGGTTGAATGCCCTCAAAATTGTGAAATCTGTTCGTGAGGATATAAAGTCGCTTGGTTATGCTATGTCAAAGACGTCTTTGAAAAGATGGGTAAATTTTTAAACATTTTATACCCATAGATACCAATCTCATAGAGACCAAACTCATAGAGATCAAACTCATAGAGACCAAGCTCATAGATACCAAGCTCATAGAGACCAAACTCATATATACCAAACCCATAGAGACCAAACTCATAGAGATCAAACTCATAGCGACCAAACTCATAGAGACCAAACTCATAGAGACCAAACTCAAAGAGACCATTAATGTTAAAAATGGTCTCTATGATTTCTCTAAACATGGGTATGATTGTTAGAAAGAATGTTTTAATGTTGGGTTAGATTTAAAAATTGTCCTTAATGTTGTGGGTTTGGAATGAACATGCGTTTCAATAATATGTTCACAATCGTTAAGATAAAATTTGAAATTGTTCCTGTAATTTCCTTACTCTTACTGCTTGCTCGAAATTTCTTTTTCGGAACTTTTCTGCATTCTACCAAATTCTTTCATAAAAGGAAATTTTTCGTTCCAGGACAAAATTCCATTTTTCTTGCACTCTGGTCCGAAATTTAGATCAACTATGATTTCGAAGATTTTTCATGATCAAACTCTTAATATTGCCAAACAGAGAGGAGGAGTTTTGTGTGATCCAGTTTGCTAGGCGTGGTCAAACTTTTGTTTGAGATGGGGAGAACCACCAAGCAAATACGTCTTTGCAAACATTGCATTTATTGTTAAAGAGTTTGCCTGTTCTTTTTATCCTGAAATACAAATTTAACCCCTGCCCCTTCCACCAGGGATATTCTGTGTTATGGTCTGGAGACGGGGGAGACGGGGGTGTCAAGACAGTTTTGCCAAGAAGCATCCAATATTTACTTTTTCCGCTCTTATATACCCTTTTTTGCAAGAACACACTTTATAAGAACATCGAGGCTCAAATTTTCAAAATAATAAGAACAAATTAAAAAAATTATCAGCCTCAAATCCAACAAATTATTTTCGGTGATTGTTACTTATGATACTAAACACCAATGCTCCTTGTGTTATTGAAGCAAAGCAGGAGAAACTGGTCAGGTCATATATTAGGATAAAATTACAGATGAATCTTCCGTAGAAAAATGAGAATAATTTAAGAACATTTCAGCCTCAAATTCTTAGATATTTAAGAACATCGAGCCTGGGCAAAAGTTATCCGGTTCTTATAATAAAAAAAGAGTGTATGCTAAAAATATTACACCTCAACGTCCTGATGGCCCCACCCATGCTGGCCCATCCCCCATCCCCCTCATCCCTGTCATTGTAAAATAAAGCTATCGTTTTGTGATACCACAAAGAAAACATATTACAAAGAAACTTTGAAGTATTTGCCCAAGAAAAGCAAATACAGCGAAATTCTTATTTACAAGAAACGAGTTTAGCAATCAAAGCAAGAGACAGCAATATACTTTTTGAAAATGCCATTCATATGACAAAATTAATGAGAGCATTTTTCAAAACGAATGGTTTGTTGGGATCGAAAAAAAGAAACTGAATAATGGTTCTGGGGTTCCGGGGTTCCGGAGTTTCGTGGCAGTTACTAGCGCCAAGAGAGGGGAGGGGGTAGGCACCATGGAGGTTGCCCTGGGGCCCGTAGAAAAGAAGATCTTTAAACATTCATTGTTTTCATTCGAATACGGGCTCCGACATGGGCCCGTAATTAAGAATTCTCAAATATTATTAAACGTTAAGTCTCTACGATTCTATAGAAGATCTTAAACCGGCACCACTATCAATTTCTTGTGATAAAGCCACCCTCATTCCCGAAGAAGGCCATATACAAAGGCATTTTCCAAAAAGGAGTTTCTTTGAAGAAAAGGGGCGTTTCCTAAAAAAAATGGCATGACCTCAAAGACATGCCAGCGGCTCTGCCCAAGGCTAACGTATCAAAGTGTCTTGATTAGAAACTTTTTTATGAATGATGAGATTTTGCACAATGTTACAGTATGTGTACAATATAGTATAGCCTATGTCACATGATATGTCACATGATAGACTTTGGATGAATGAATGAGCTATTGAGATTATCAAATGATGATCCATGTTTACTAAATTCAAATTCAGAGCCAAAATTCTTCAAATAATTTGGAACAGCCCTGATACAAAGAGTCATAACATTAACATAACAGCTCTGCTAAAAAACATTAAGCAACCTTCGATTGTGTATGAAACCAAACCAAGAATGAATGAAACAAGTGAATTTTAAGTCTTATGTCATATGCTTCTAATTTGCCGAGTCCAATTGCTAAAGCACGAGAAGAACGATTGGGTTCCATAGTTTTGATTAGATGCGGTAACCCAACGTAGTCGAACTTAGAAACAAAAGCAAGACTTCCAGTCAAATGTCGTCGTTTTTTCTGGTTCCAAACCAAAAAATAATTATTGTGTCTATTGCAGTTACAATGGTTTAACCATTTTCGGTTTCCTTTTATTTTAAAAGGAGGGTAGTTCTTCAGCTGAAGCTGGTTTTCAAGTAAATTAAATAAATCTGACCGACACAATTGGGTTCAACATATATCTAAAAGTCGTGTTGAGCTGGAATCAAACTATGGGCATTAAGAAACACGAGTTGTTACTCTTCCATGTGTCCTTTTACCCGTGAAGTGTGGGTGTGTCCTTTTACCCGTGATGTGTATGTGTGAATTGATATTCTTCTTTGTGTTCCTGTACCCGTGTGTGTGTAATTGTGTCCTAGTAGTGATGTGTGAGCTGTTATTCTTTCCTGTGTCCCTGTACCCGTGACGTGTGAGTGTGTCCCTTTACCCGTGATTTGTAAGTGTGAATTGATATTCTTCTCTGTGTTCCTGTACCCGTGATGTGTAATTGTGTCCTAGTAGTGATGTGTGAGCTGTTATTCTTTCCTGTGTCCCTGCACCCGTGATGCGTGAGTGTGTCCCTTTACCCGTGATTTGTAAGTGTGTCCCAGTAGTGATGTTTGAGCTGTTATTCTTTCCTGTGTCTGTACCCGTGATGTGTAAGTGTGTCCCAGTACCCGACCTAATGGTACTAGATTCGGTACGTGTGAAGAGGGCTGTTTAGGCGGGGTTCAGGCCTCAGTCTCATGTCTCAGTTTCACTCTTCTCCCATTTATTCACATGTCACTGAGACGAAATGTGGAAATAAGAGACATATCAGTTTCAGTGAACAGTTGTATTATATCTTGATTGAAAGATCGGTCTTAAAGTATTAAGATCAAATTGAAAAAAGGTCATAGTGTGTTAAGCTTCCCACCCAAAAGGAGATTTAAAGTTACGAAATAGAAAAACATACTTTCTCATGATTTTATGGATAGCGGGGTCGATGGTTAAATGTATTCAAGTAGAAATTTCCAATGAACGGCCACTTTGATACCGAGTAAACCAGTACAGCTATACGAACACATGAAGCCATCTTTGTCTGAAATATAAAAATACGAAAATTAAATTTTTGCTGACGTTTTTCGGTGTTATTTTGTGCTGTTATCTGAGCAAATAATACAAAATACTACCAATTAAGTAACCGCTACCTGCTAATTTTAAATTTAAATGGAAGGTTTGCAGAATTTATTCAAATAGAATAACAGATTTCGGATCACACAAGAAAGGCAGATGTTTGGCCTGCATCCATAAAAAGTCCACAAAAGTGATCAATCTTCCTCCGCATGCGTAAAGTTTGATCTTCAGAAGCCTTCCTCATTAAACAAATGGAAAATAGGCGTGGTTTGGGTGTGGCACATAATTTTCCTTCTTTTCTTCAACCTTCCTCCGGTCAGTGGCCGTGCGACCATAGTGTTTTTCTGACTCTGGATCTTATACTTCTTGACGTTTCATCAATTTTAAAAGTGTTTCAAGGATAGATTTGTTATTTCTAAAACGATCAGTTTTAAACTTTAAAAATTAACGCACATTTGAAAATTGCTGTTGAAAATAAGCAAATTGGCAGACATTTGAATCTTTCTTCATTTCCCACCATATAATATGAAAAAAATGTATGACACGTCAAGATCAATTAAAAACTAAGATATTTTAAAGTGTAAATAAATCATACATTGGAGGTGTTACCAAAGGGGACTATAAAATGCTTCAATTATGAGCTCACAATTCCTTCATAAAATACCATGCGGCATATAATTTCGATGTTGTGAGTAGTTTAGAAAGTTGTATTGAGTCCATTTAATATTTTATAGGTAATTTAACTTGTAACTCGTGCCTGTGAAGGAGGAATAGTTAGATTATGTAAATTATTATTATTATAGTAGCAACACATTTTCACTTATAATTTACTTCTTTAGTTCTTGGTGGTTTCCTATTACCCGTGATTACCTGCAGGTCACAATTCCTATTGCCCAAGTGTAGAGCAACAACAACAAATTAGTGAGAAAAACAAATATGGCAGCCGAATTGAAGGTGGAAGCAGAGCTTGTGAAACCAGAAAATAGCAAGAAACCGTTTAAAGTTCGTGTATCTGGAAGCCATTTTAAAGGGATCGTTGCAGCGAGTTTGTCTGAGTTGAAATTGGCAGCATGCAGAAGTCTAAGTCTTGGAATCACGTCAGAAAATTTAAAAGTCTTTTTAGATGAAGATATGACTGAAGTGGATGATGAAGATTACTTTCGATTTCTTCCTCCGCAGTCAAAACTCGTAATTTTAACAGGGTTAAGTGCAGAAAAGGACAGAGGTGCGAGTAAAGCAGTGCTACATGCTATTAATATTTAATCATTAAAATCAGGGTATATATAATTGTTTTGTACATATAAACCGACAAATAAAATGTTGAATTTCATAATCCAAGAGCATAGCAGCAAAACAAGGGAATTTTTACAATGCTAGATAGATTTCTCCTTAGGCCAGTTGTCAAGGCAAACTATCAGTCTAATTAGACACAAAAACATTCTCATTTCAACTAAATGGACCAGACAACGAAAACAGTGAAACGATTCACTTTTCGTCAATACAATTTGAATAATTGCTAAAATTTTGAAACAAAATGGACATCTTATCTAAACTAACTAGTTTGTATTTTCTCCGATCTGAGATGATGTAAAACATGTTTGCTTTCACCACAGTTCATGTCACATCATGAAGCTATTGGGAAGCATCCCTTTTGAAATCAAATTTCATCTTTTGTTTCCCTAAAGCAAAATATTTTCAAGATATTAATCATGTGATACAACTGCAAGGAAAGCAAACCCAACATGGATCCACCAATACCCACCATTTTATTAAGTTGGAGAAATGTTTTTCAAATAAAATTGTTCAACTGAAGAATGTTAAGGGAAGGGTGGTTTTGAAATCTCTGTTATGATTTTTAATTTTTTTGTCCCAGGAAACTTACAATATTCCATATCACATCTTGAAAGGTCAGAGAGCCACATTACTCGATCACAAGGCCAAGACATGACTGATGCTGGTGAATTACTTGATCGTAAAGTTAGAGAAAGGATTGTTGCAGATCCAACATTTTTTGTATCCTTGAATGACAATGAACTGGAACAAGTTTTATCTCTTGATCCAGAAAAGGCAAGTAAAGAACTTGGAAAATCTAAAGAAGAAATTATTTTGTATCATGAAACTTGTGAACGTGAACTTCACAGGCGTTCGGAACTTAGAGATGCAACTGAGCTTTTGAGACTTTACAAAAGAGCCAATGAATATAATAGCAGCAAAAATGCTGGTGAAGGTGCAAAAAGAAAGAAAGACACATAGGTTAAGCACAAATTTTGCAATGCAGACAATATGTTTACATATTGAAATTGTACGAAATGCTTTTAGCAAAATAAACTTTTTTTGATTAAATTTTTCATCAAAGCTTTCATTACATGTTGAGGCAAAGATATGTGAAATAATAATTAAATGGTTATTAATTGTATGTGAGTCTCTTTTTTACCGTTTTACCAATTGTGTGAATCTTGTATTGGTAATGTCAAATTGCTTATCTTTTCCTTTATCACCTTGGTCAATGAATCTTCTACTCAATGTTTGAATTAGCAACTTAAGGACTTGTCTCTTTTGGTGACACCTCTAATGCTATTCTATCAATGACTTTGTAAAACCCATCACTTCCTTTCTTGTCCAGCATGGAACACAAAGTTATTTCTGAAAAAGTCTGTTTTCCAAATTCACACTTAAGAAAATCGTCAAAGTATTTATCATCAACACATTTGATTCCCTTCTGCTTCATTCTTTTAGCATTTTTGCTCATTTTCATCACAGTCACATGAGGAGTAAAGTTTTGTTTGCTTTCTTCTGTCAATAAAACATCAAAAGATTTATACCCTTGTCGAAGAGCCTTAACTGCTTCCAAAATAAAAATAATTGCATCTTGACAATTTTCTTTGTCTAAGCCAAGATATATAACTTTCTTTCTGAATGTTTCAATGCCATTAAAAACAAGTTCTGTTCCATGCTTAGCAAATGACTCTTGAAGAATTTCTTTTGTGGATTGCAGCGCTTGTTGTGCATTGGTAATTTCCTCTTCATTTTCTAATCTCATTACAACTAAGGTCAAATGCAGTGTCTGAACATCAATCAACACATTTTTAAATGCTGGTTCCTTTTCAATCACAGAACTTTGAAATTTTTTCACATTCTCAGTTATAACAGGATCATCAACTCTTAGAGCAAGAAAGTAATTTGGTAACTTCTTTTGTTTGTTTTTAGAATCAATAGAGCTTGGTTTATTCATATCATCTCCAACATCAATGCAATCTGCAGATAAACTATTCTCTTCACACTTATCTTTTCTCGTTTTTCTTCTTTTCTTCTTTTTTGTCTTACCCTTGCCACTTTCATTAGAAAAGTTATCCCTTTCTTCCCTGAGGTTTTTACTTCCTTTTTCTGTGTGATTTTTTGGATCAAAAAGAGTATTGAGAAAATAACTTTCATCCAGTTCCTCATTTGTTTGGTTGTTTTCAGTTCTATCAAAAGCACTTCCTTTCATGTCACCTGACCTTCCAGAAGAAATTCTTTCAAGTGTTGATTTCCTGTTTTCCCTTCTCCTTTCTGCCTTTGAAGAATCCCTTTGCCTATCATCTATCATCCCAATATTGTCAGCAATTTGTTGTGATCCATCACTGTCCTTGCATGATGCACCTGTTTCTCCTGCAAGATCAAACATTTTGAATTCTGTTTTCATATCTTGACTTGTGGCATCTTTAAGGCAGCACTTCCTTGAATCTCCAAAATCATGTCTTGTATCTTTGATTTTACTGCTTGGAAAGTTGATTTGATCTGCAACCCTTGTGGCCTCTTCGGGCAATGTTTTTTCAGTCACATTTCGACAAATATTACCTTTTGTGTCAGATTTAGAACATGCAACAGATCTCATAAACCTTCTGAAAACACGTCTTTTCTCGACGGTAGCAGTGTCTTCTCTTTTTTTCTTTACATCCTTTTCTTCCTTGGTATCCATTACTGGTCTTTTTAAAGGTATTTCTCTTGAAATAAACGGTGAAATAAAGATTGGGTGTTCTAATTTCGAACTGCTGGTCGCAATATCTGGCAAACGGCAGTCAAAGCTTTTATCAGTTCCCCCCTTCTTTTGCAAGAAATCGCGTTGTTGAGAATGGCCTAAATAAAGTTGACACTCTAATCCTGGGCTATTCAAGTAAATTGAAGGATTTTGTCGTGATTCCTTCCCAGCTAAAATATTAAGAAGTCTTCTACGTACGTGTCTGTTTATTTTAACCACAGGAATGGTGCTTTTTGTTGCCATTACACTTGCAGCATTATCGCATCAAAACTTCTTTCTTCCAGCTTTCGGTTTCTCATTCGCAAAAAAACGGAGGGAAATCGAAGGGAAGTACTTTCGGCTTCTGCGGAGGAAAGTGAAAGTAGACCAGGGGACAAGAGGATTTGAAAAATACGCGAAATTCTTGGAATTAACTTAAATGATGCAAAATGGGAAATTTCATAGGAACTTACTATACGTTGACTGTGATTTCTGAACCGATCCAGAACCGGGAGAATGTCAGTTCAGAAGTCATAGTCAAGTTTGAATTTTTACAACCATTTATAGTTTATCTTGCAAGTTGATGTGTTAAAATCAGAAAATTTAAAGATGTTTGCATTTTCATTATACAATAGTAAACGTGTACGTATGTTTGTAAGGGACAGTGCAACATTTATTTCACAACAGGGCCAGTGCAAACCATAAAATAAAGTTAAACAAAGTGAAAGCCCCGTATAAAGTAAGTACGTTTTCAGTTGCCACTAAAAATATTTACATAGTTTATATAAATACAAAGATAAATTCGATAAAATACATCTAAAAAATCACGAACCCCTAACTAGAGTGGCAGGGATAAGCATCACAACATCGAGATGTCCTAAATTCCATTGTGGTCCCTTTTAGAGGCGTGTTAGAGAAAAACAATTGTTTGTTTTTACTGAAGTATTACCGTTGTCATAAAATGCTGTAAAACCTAGTGTGTGCCCCGTATAGACAAACTTCATATAGTACAAAACGACTGACTAGATTTACAATTATTCTGAAAATTTATAAATTTGAAGCTATTTTCCATAAATTTCGCACTGTCCCTAAACGTGCACATCACGGATGCCACTGGCAAATTTCCCATTTCAACGATTTGTTTCATTCATTTTCATGCTAAAAGGCATAAATTGCTTTATTTACCATTATAGATCTTCATGTACTATCATATATTTCTCATGCTTCATAAAATTGCTTCATGTGCCAATATATCCTATAGATACATTATATACTTATTATATACCACACTATAGCACGACCGTAGTTTGATAAGCTTTTCGATTTAATTAAAAGTTTTTGAACGTGTCCTGGTTTCTCTCGTCAAGGAAGGCAAAACAGGTATTTCGATTGCTTTATTCGCTTTGAGTTCTTTAGATTTCATTTCCATGAGATCTCCTGTCGACACAGAATTGCTGCCTCCGACATTGGTTCGAAAATTCGTCAGACTGCTTTCGTAAGAATTTCTTCGATTAGAGTAGAACCCCTTCTTAACGAGTGTCTTACCAGATGACCTTTCCAACATTAAATTACTTTGCAAGTGGCGAATTCGATCATAAAGATCTGAACTTTTCTCCAGAAGCCGTCTCGTTGTATAGCTGTAGTCTAAATCTGAATTTGATTCGGCTGGCTTTGTCGTCTTTGACTCGCATGTTGTTATTCGACTTTCAGTGTGCATGGCTGCATCATTTTTTGCATTCTTGATATTTCTTGGCATTTTCTTTTTACTGGAATCAATGTCTTCTACTGCACCAGGAGCTACAATTCTTAACGGCCTAAAATTGCTTGTCAGTCTTGGCAATTCAACATAATTTATTAGCCTGTTTTTTCCTCCTATATTTAATTCGCGATTTGCTGTTCTCTTTTGGGTTTTCGACATTGCATTTTCCTCGCACTCAACAACTGAACCTTGTGTATCACTGGTCGTAAATTGAAGCATGTTGAAGGATGCCATCACCTTTTTCATCGTATCTGACATTTTGGGTAAAGTGACGCTTGATCGTACATTTCCATTGCTTGATTCTATGTCTTGTCTGATTTCAATGTTTTCTGACTGCCCAAATCTTCTGTAGAGTAGGCTCGCATCTTTTTTTGGAATCTTACAACGTTTTCCTTTTGAATTCTGAGAGGCCATTTTCTAAACTAAAAGCTCAAATTGA
Organism: Phacellophora camtschatica; assembly: GCA_036873815.1. NCBI lineage: Eukaryota > Metazoa > Cnidaria > Scyphozoa > Semaeostomeae > Ulmaridae > Phacellophora > Phacellophora camtschatica. The sequence goes on along the minus strand of JAYJMH010038542.1, from coordinate 9,581 downwards.
CCTACTTGAAAACGATGTTTTTCTGATTTCCCTGTTGCTTTTCAAAATTACGATGACAAACAGTCGAAATTATTCTTGATTTGAAAATATTCAGCGATGAAAATGTTTTTGGTTGTATTTTCAGCTGCTTGCAAAACATTTTGCTGCAAATATCGAACACAGAACGCTCAAGTGTAGAAATTTGTTTGAAGCATAGAACGTGTGCTGCAGCTCATGTGATTTCAGCTGCTCCTGAAACATTTGCGAATCACTTCTTCTATTGTTGAGCTAAATAGCTCAGTAATGATTATATTTACTTTCCCTATCTCCTTTGGCCAAAGAAGCAAGTAGGAAAGAAAGAAGTGTGATTTATATGATTTATAGCTTAACATCAACAAAGCATGTTTGCAGGATAATTTGAATTGGAATTATAATAAGAAAAACAAGATCAAGAAAATTTCGTATACAGTAGACCATGTAATGATCGCTCATTGAAATTTGAAGCACTCCCGAATCGACAATGTTTTTGACATGAGTGGTGGCAACGTGGTCGATTATAGTAGATGATGCCTTTGCCGAACAGGCTGGTCAATAGTGTTGTTTTATCAAAGTTTATTGCGGCATATGCGGCATAGCAGCCAATACGCTAAATCGATATTATTGTACTTTTCTTGCTCAATGTCGATTTGTTTAGTTGGTTCGTTAGGCTTGCACCAAGTCTATATCTCTTTTAATCCGAGAAAAGGACAAAAGGAGAAAACGGAGAACTGAAACTGAGGATAAAACGAATGGAGTTATATTGTGGGGAATGACAGCTAACCGGTACACCGGTACGGGGCACCCGGCACATGGTACACTGCGCTAAAAATAACTCGGTACGATCCAAACATAAACCGGTACGCGGTACCCTTATAAATGAGCGGTATAGTTAGTTTTACTTTCAGAAAATTAGTTACTGAGTATGGATAAATATAAGTTTATGAGTTTGGCTGCCTCTGTTGCACTGCTCTGTTCTTGTTCTGCATTACGTAACGCTTACGTTTGTAACTTAATTGTAGCTACCAGCCTAAATAGATCTAAAAATATATTGAACCAGAAGAAGACTTTTGCGACACATGCGCCCGCGCGAAAACCGGTACGCTGTCACAAATGTTGCCCGGTACACTCGTCAAGGAGGTGATACACCGATACATTGATCAGAGCTGTCACCCCCCACTAAATTGGTTCGTTGGAGTGGCAGGAAATATTCACCACGGTTTTATGGCGTCAGATAGAACGCTTGTTTTCACAAGATATTCTTGCTGCTCTCGATGCAATTGCGATTGGCCTATTCGAAAGCTGCGATGGACGTAAAACGTAAACTTAAAAGCGTTGGTAATACTGTGTTTGACATATGATTTTTTTACATTTCATCTGAAAGTTAAAAACGCAACTTTCCGCATTACCATTGATTACTAAGTGCTGCGCCATAAGAAATGACATTATTTTTTTTTTGGGGGGGGGAACCATTTTGGGCTTTTGTCATGTTTAAAATTTAATTTTATAGTTTGCATTCATATTTTTTTACGAACAAATTTTCGATTTTTTAACCTAGAATTTTCAATTCTTATGGCGTTACGGAGCAAAATATTTGGCTTATCATTATCAACCACTCAAACCAAAGGCGAGATTAGACTTAGTTAATAGCAATCGATTGCTCCCTAACACACAACTCATAGCATTCCAGTAAAAGCAGCGGACTGAACTAAGTGTAATTAATTGCTGATACAATACAAATCAATAGTTCGTTATATTTTGGTAAATTCCTTATTTCATGATAAAAGATGTTCAGCACAAAACGGCAATATTTTCAAAAAGAGCTTGTGCAAAATTGAAGCGCAAATTAAATTGATGGGAACCAATACGAGACTGGATTGTAGAAATATCCAAAAATTGGTCGGCCAGATTAGGTTTTCCCAGTCAAGTTTCAGAAAGTTGTCATTTCTGCAAACATTTCCATTGTTCGCTATTGTTCAATATAGCCTCGTTTTAAAACAAAGCTTACATTTCCAATCCAATTACTCTATTTTTAATTCTTGCAATTTGAATAGTGCAACAAAACATTGTCACATTGCCAGTCATTTATGCCTGGTTTACATTTGATAGCCTATGTCGTTCGCCATCGCTGGAAAATGTTTAAAGCCCAGTGGGCAGTACCATCCAACTCGGATAGGGGCGTTCATTCCATTCATTCATTCATTCATTCATTCCCACGTGTCCAAGGAAATCTCGAGATGACCCAAAAATATCATGGGACGAAAACCCAAACCCAAAAATATAACAGTATGACGCATGGTATGGAGCAATTTGACTGCCTGTAACATCTTTTTATAACATTTATATGCTATTTCTTGATATTTCTTACCCATAAATATAAAATATTTTAAGAAAAATTTCCAGACCCAAAAATAAAGGACATGCTCCCCAAGTTTACAATTCTTTCCCATTTTAAATTTTTCATTCTACCTGTCCTACATTCTATGGCTTTATTTTGTCTCCTTTCTCCTCTTGTTTCCCTGTGACAAGGATAAAAACACGGAATATTGGACAAGTGGGAATGAATGTAAATTTCACTTATCCCAAAGCCCGTGGGCAGAGCCAACAGGGATACTAAAATGCCATGGATACAATAAAACAAAAATTGAAAAATGTATATAATCGTACTCATTCTAAAAGTACTCATTTTGATAAAATGTATATTATAAGGCAATACCAAAGCATAAAACATAAACCTTGAGGGTACATTTTTATTTCATTTTCATTTGATCAGAAATACTAGCAACTACGATATTAGTGTATCAGTATCTGAAACTTATAATTTCCTGTATTATATTGGTACTGATATTGTCATTAAAAGTAATTATCTATGATCATGTATTTATCTAAAACTATACCTCTGTATGATTTTAAAGTAAAACCATAATAAAATGAAAAGTCTTGTACAAATAAAGGTACAAGTAAAGGTAAATAAAACCCTAGAGAAGAGCTCTATTGGAGACACCCACAATGGTGTCCTGTGATGGTAGACTACACTTTTTTAATAAGAAACCTTGCCAAGGCTGCACTAGTGAAAGTTTCTTAATTTTTGACCATTTTTTACCAAATTTCACTATTAAAAGTTTCTTAAAAGTTTCTTAATTGTATATAAAAAATTTCGTTTTTCTACTATGCATTCTTTTTTTTTCAACAAAAATATTACAAAAACTGGGTATATATTGTACAGGATAAAAAGCCTTCACTGAATCAATCATCTAACATCATGTCCATTCCATTAAAATCATTAAGCATGATGTAATCTTCACTAAAAATTTCAAAAGTTTCTTGGCAATTTTTCATTCACTAATAAAAGTTTCTTCAATTTTCATGGGTTCCGCCAATGAGTTTCTAACAAGAAGTTTCTTATAAAAACGTGTATTTGCTTTGGTTATAAATGTTGACACGTTTAGAATAATTTTTCGATAATAAAATGGATACTGATAATAATTTATACAAAGCGTTTGACATACAAATTAAAAAGAATTATCTTGATGTCTTGCGTCTTGCGTTATTTCTTCCATCTTTCCTAGAAACTCTTCTTTGGATAATGATTTGTTTCTTTGTTTGTGTAAATCATGTGATCAGCATGCTGCTCGTGAACAAAATCATTCAGCCACGAAATAACTTAAAGTCTGCTATTTCTGATTGGTCAGCACTAAAAGAAAAGGAGGCTGCTGCAGGAGAAATCTAAGAACGAAATCTGATTTTTTCTTTACCCAGGTATCAACGAATGAAGCGCACGTCCATCAGATTCAGAAAGCAACGTGGAAGTTTGTGCATTTCAACTGATCAGAAAGAGAAACTGAAGATACCAATTGTTTGTGGTGGTAAGTCTTGACGTGTTTTTAGTAGTACCGTTTTCGCATACATTATTTTTCGAGGTGGAATAGTATAATTGTTTTTCTTAGTTGAGTCTGGCACATGTCAGCACCCTTTCAATACTCACAGTTATATATATATATACAACAAATATTTAACAAATGATTTCATACATGTTTTGATTCTTGGTAAATTTAAATTTTATTTTGCAGACATGACAAGATGATTTTGTTTTTTTGTTCGCAAGCAGACATGTTTGTTTGATAGAACAATGAGTCAATTGTAATGATTGTAGATAGAATGTTATCTTGTTTGTTAATCTTTGCAATTAAAAAAATTGCATGTTGGCATACACGTTTTTTTTATAAGAAAGTATTTTACAAGAAAGTTTTGCTCGGTTCTTCAAAAAGTTAAGAAAGTTCAAAATTCCAAAAGGAAATTGCCCTGTGGATGATTATATTGAACCAGACGAAATAGACGGTGTCGAAAGTATTTGTTTATAGCTAAAATTGCATAGTTAATTCAGTTCTGTTTGTTGGGCTTTCTTTGTATGACCAATTGCACTCTGTTTGTTGGGTTTTCTTCAATAAAAAAAACGTGTATTTCACAATTTCGTAATGATAGTTCAAAGTGCATTTCCTTGTCTGTTTGTTTGTCAGACAAGAATAGTCAAATTTGAAATCAAACGTTGCTTGATAAGATTTCATTGTCAATTTGGAACAAAGTTTATTTTATTTGGTTTTGAAGATGTGTTCTGTAGCTGTAGCAAAGACTTTAGAAAATGTTTGAGTTTATTACTATTGACTCAAAAATTGGAAGCGATCTTTGATAGTGAGACAATGATATCAAAGAAATAATTCATGATTTTAACTTGTGGTGTTATAGAAGGAAACTTCCGCTTTTTCTGAGAAGTGAATGTTTTCCAAGAAACGAGGAAACAAAAGATGACGACAATTCTAAATTAATAAATCCTCTTCGCGCGGGAAGGAAAATTGTTTATATTCAATGAAGAATGGCTAGATTTAATCTGTGCCAAAGTGTTTGTTAGGCCAAAATTAAATATTTTCAACTTACAATTTTCTGACAGCACAGGAGATGGCTGGAAACAATGCCTCAAACAATGATGACATCACAGAATTGAAATGTGGAATAATTGAGGAAGTTGCAAAAAATATTTTTCTGCGAGAAGATGAGAATAAAACTGTATCCGATTTTTCTGAAAAGGAAGAGAGCAAAGGTGATGGCAAAGATTTCACATTTATTGTAGAAGCAGAGAAAATTATGGCCAGCAAGTCAGTTCTGGCAAAAGCCAGTGTTGTTTTTAATGCCATGTTTTTTGGGCCATTGGCTGAAAGTTCATCCGAAGTCAAAATTGTTGATTGCGATAATGTAATGGCATTTAAAGATTTTTTGAAATTCATTGAGGAAGGGAATGTTTCACTCAGTTTCCAGACAGTGCCTCAACTTTGGTATTTGTCACAAAAATACATGATTGGGTTGTTGACGATTCAATGTCGCTCTTTTGTTTCAGAGAAATTAAGAATTGACAATGCATTATCGGCACTGCAAGCTTGTTTTGGAATGCTATCACTGGAAATGGGAATTATGTGTCTTGAATTTGTAAAAACTGAAATGTCCTTAATAGCTATTCATGAATCATTCATCAATTCAAGTAAAGAAGTTCTGAAATTGATCTTGGAGCAAGATCAACTTGACATTACCGAAATAGATTTATTTATTGCTGTCGAAAAATGGTGTATCAATCAATTGAAGAAAGAGGGGATAATAGAATCCCCAGAAGCAAAAAGAGAAATACTTGGGGAAACTCGCCACTTGATCAGGTTCCCCCAAATTGATTTACACAATCTGACAAAGTATTGTTTGTGGTCAGGAATCTTAATTAATGAAGAGTTTGCTTCCATTTCTAAGTATCTTGTATTGGACATGTACGATGAAAGAAAGAAATGGGGGATTGGTGCACTGCCATTTTTGCTAGAACCGCGCGAAAAGAGCCATATGTGCGTGCAATTTTCAAGAATAGCTGATCAGGGAAGTCGTACTTCGAACACTGAACTAACATTTGAAGTGAACCAAAATGTCTGGCTGAAAGGCATTTGCACAACGAAAGCTGTGGAGCTAACGTTTTATTTTGAGGGATCTGATAATAACAGAAAAGCCCTTGGATTCCAGACTGGCCAACCATTGTATCGCAATTCATTATATGAAATGTCATTGCAAAGCCCTGTCAAAATCTTGCCAAACATTTCATATACCATTGGACGATCAAGTTGTTATTTTGATGGTTGTTTTTTCGATTTTCCAGCAAAGTACACATTCCCAGGAGGGATCATATTCAACATCAGGAGTGAAAGAAAACATGGATTTATTGGTGGATTGATTTTTTCAGTATTTGATGGCAAACCTTTAACAAAAGATAGCATAAAATTTAAAAAGGCTGTAAGATGTTTTTAATTTGTACTACAAAAATAACCTTTAACTTTGAACTACAAAAATACACTTTAACATTGTACTACATGGACTTAAACGAGTGACATGTTTGACCAATAAAACTGATTACAATATTGAATCAAAATTATATTGAAAGGTATTGTTTTCAAGATCGTTTCTGTTTGTGGGTTTTTGCCAGGAATACCCTATTCTATTTTTCCAATATGCATAACCAATTTCAATTTTTACAATAAAATTTAAGCCAGTGTTAATGTCAAATAATGTCAAATAAAATAAATGTCAAACAAGGTGAAGAGAAGAGAAAATGAAGTGGTTTAATTCAAGTTCAGTCTGCCAACAGGTCAGCTAAGGGGCCCAAAGGGTTCTCGGATTCTGAGTCGCCAAGCCATATTTTAACGGGCTCCGGACTCCGAAAGTCAAAACTGCCGGGCTCCAGTGCTCCATCACATTCTTTTCAGGGCTCCACTTTTAAAATTCATAAAAAATTGATTTCGTCAGTTTTCCTAATAGTTGCGGCTTAAGTGTGACGACAGTCAATTAGTATTTACAGAGAAATAAATTATATCTTTTTGTGGACACTGGATCTGTTGTGAACAAGCAGGACAAAAACGATTCTCCTGGAAAATAGTTTATGTCATCTCCATGTTTTGCCGAGAGAACGTTTGGAGTTAATGGTTCTGGTGCAAGACTTGAAAACCACTCACTCTATTGACGAAGACATCTTCCATCTATAGTATTTTCCTTCATACCATAGAGTGGGACGGTATGACGTCATAAATTAAAAAAAAATTATTTTCTAACTTGGAGCCATATGGTCTGAAAGCACACTATAAAACGACTTTACAAGTGAAATATCAGTTAAACATGTAGAAGGACGTCGAGCATTGGCTGAATACATTATTTCTTTATCGAATCATTACGTGTGAGGCTTGGTTCGTATATTTTGGAACCAAACTGAAAATACAATAATTCGATAGGAAAGAACCGGTTTTCTGCTGGTCATAGCTCACCCGATATTCTGAAGAGTTAATTTATTTTCCATGTGTAAAGCTGTTTATGGTGTTTTCTCTCAAACTACACGTATTATGTAGTTTATAAGAAACAGTAGGCCCAAATTTCTCAGATATTACAAGGGATTCTATTGCTCTATCGTTTCTCATAACAACATAAAGCCATAGAGAAGTTCAGAAACAACCTACCAACTCCAGAACTTAGTTACTTGTAAAAATAAATACTTGTATATGGTGCAAAGTTCGAAAATCAATATAAACTATTGAAAATGGGTACACTTTTCAAGAAGTTTTATCTGCGAATGGGTCTGTTTTTCAAAAAAATTCACTTAATTTATTCTTATAAATTTACCTGAGAATGGGTTAATTTTTTGAAATTCCACCTTGAACTTTCAATCGAAAATAAATGACATGAAAGCCAATCTAGCGATCTTACATTAAAAATTTTTTGAAGAAGATCCCTATCTTTGCCATTTCGATGTACCATAGACAAAAATAGACCACGCTAACCATTCTGGCAATCTGAAATTTCGAAATTTTTCGAAAAACTCTCTACTTTCTGTAATTTATTTATTTCATTAACGTAACATAGGTAACATTGAAACAAAAAATAGGTCTCGACAACCATTCGAGCAATCTTAAATTTCAAAATTTCGCTAAAGAACTTTATATCTTCTATTCTTTAGACGTTAAGACCTGTCTGGAAGGTCAGTCAGTGATTTAAAACAGAGTTTTGAGTCATTTTAAGGGGCCCCCAGATAGGCCCCATCGTTCACGCAATTGTTAACGCCAATTTTTAGCGCTTTCACGCATTCACGCCATGAAAAAATCAATGAAATATTTTGTGAGCAATGAAAAAAAATGTTACGATTTTTGGATAGTCCGTCCTTGCATTTGTGCAGAAATTTACGGAGGAGCAAAAGCTCTGTTGTTTTCAAATATTTGTCCACGCATGTCTCCACTTGCTTTCACGCAGGAGAAGTTGCCTGACGATTTTGCGCTTAAACACTGGAAAGCCCCAGATACTTACTTGCTCGATACATATAGTACGGGTCTACTTAATATTTTTATCCCGGTGGGGGGGGGGGGGTGTGCTTAATATATTTTTGGTACAGGTATATGCCGCCAATATTGATTTGTTTGAAGGCAGTAAATTCTCTAAACATGGGTAAGATTTTTATAATTTTATATTTTTAATGTTGGGTTAGATGTTGAATATTGTCCTTAATGTTAGGTGATTTGGAATCAAACACCGCGGCACAATCCCATAAGACCGTGGGACTTCCCCCGGGTGTTTTATCGGCGTATAATTCTGAATTCCATATTCGATCAATCATAACACTAACTTACTGTTCATAATTTAGCAGTATTTTAATTACCCATGGATGGGTTTTCAAAAACATTCAGTTACCTATGAATGGGGAATGGATGAAAAACATTTCATTCCACATACCCTTCCAAAATAAAACCAAATGAAAGGGAAGAAAGAATGGATCAGCAAAATTGCCAAAGCAAAGTGTTCAAAACCAAAGTTTGCGAAATATAGGCACCAAAGGTAAGCATAGTCTTTTGCCCGTTAACGCATTATAAGGATGATAGCAAACCGGTCAAGGTCTGTGATTCCCGATGCCTGCCGTAACTGGAGATGAAGGCTACTATCGTTAAAGATGCGAGTGATCAAGTATTAATGCTTCTAAAAACGATTTTTAATTCATTTTTAGCAAGTAGAGTCTTTCAAGGTATTTGGAAAATTACTAGCGTCATCCCAAAAAATTTATTTCGTGTAATATAAGAATACGATATCGAAAAACTCGCGCCGCCATTGACAGTGCCATTCTTGCCAAGAAGGTGAGCAGTGGAAGATAGGTTAATCTGAATCGAGAAGTATTGTATAAAAAACTAGCTTTAGATGAAATTAATGCAACAACCCGAACGGAGAGAGAACTGATTTCGACCTAAGAAGAAGAACTGAGATCCTTTGACGTAAAGACTTTCTCAAGTTTAATTTGTTTAATCATTATTTTTTGTTATCGCAAAAACAAAAAATACACTTTGAGAAAGTCTTGTGATGTTGGGAAGAGAAGATCATAAAAAGCAAGAAATAATAATTTTCTAGATAGATTTCTTGTTAACTTATGTCTGGTTTGTGAATATGAATGCCCATTCAGTGATGCCGGAAGCTGTTCCAGATTGGGGGGGGGGGGGGGGCTAATTGTTCTAAGTAAAATA